>BCLG01002116.1:38054-84580 GCA_001602295.1 Zoysia matrella
GCGCGGAGATTTTCCTGTGGCAGGCCGTCGGGCTCGTCCTCTTCTACGCCTTCTTCGTGGGGCTAGTGTTCTACATGGATTTGGGTGCGGAGGGGAAGGCGGGGAGCGCCGCCGAGCTGGAGATGGCGTGTGGCATTGATCGTGTGGCCATGGAGTTACCAGTTACTACTAGCACTCTAGAGGATCGCAGGCAGCAAGACGTTGCTCTGTGTGCTGCACTCACCAAGGTATTCTACTATCCAATAAAAAACTGTTCGTATATCCAACTATGTTAGTATAGAAGATGGCGACAACGATTCTAGTGTCTGTCAGTCTATTCGATGATGGCCTCAAGTTAAACATTGTCACCTGATAATGCTGAAATTTATTCAATTGTTTATCAGCAACTTGCCAACTTCCATCATTTCGTTGACTTTTACTCCCCTTTTCTGGAGTATATTTGACGTTTGGTTTGTACACTGGATTCAAATATTAGAAATAGCCAAACATACTACTCCTATCAGCTAGTGCCTAGGAGAAATTTCAGTCTAATTGTAGAGTGATAACTGATAATTCATAAAGGTGCCACGTAGCTCCATCTGATTTGCAAGGCTGCTAAACTGACTGGAATAGAGACAAGCACCACACACTGCTCTGCTTCTTCATGCTAATGGCTCTTTGCTCCTTCGCTGATTCTCAAGAGGTCAATACATATTGTGGAGACACTATTAAACCAAAGCACCTGAATGAGCATATCAAGCTTATGGAGCAAGTGATTAACATAAACTTGCCCGGATTAGCTACAGCTTGATCTGGTGGAACATCCAGATGGTGTAGCTGAATTTTTTTTATGTTTGCTAGCTCATATAGTTTTTGAGCAAATAAATGATCTGTCCAACTCTTGCAGGGCTAGATTTGTTTGATTTTATATGTTTTGTGATAAGCTATGGCTAATATCTGGACCTCATGCCTTAATTTTTTTCCTTTGGAAAACTAGACAACTTGTGATTAGATGGAGCAATTATATAGAAAGTGAAAACTTAGTAGAGAAAAAACAAAGCATTAGAGTGAATCATGATCTCTGGCTAAATTTGTCTAGCACATGCAGCCTGTCTTAGAATAGGCCTTGCAAACACAAGACTCTTTTCAGTTCATGAATGTTTAGCAAGGTTGGCTTCCTATACATTTGTCAACTTGGCAAGGTACTTATCTGCAGCTGTGGAGCTTGCAGGACTTGGGGTAGCCTGTTGAGGAAATTAGCAAGGGGCAAGATTACCTTCTTTTTGCCATTTAAGGAGCAAAATTAAGCACTGAATAAGCAAAATGTTTGAGGGAGTTGCGGTGGTCACCTTTTTTTTTTGTTGTAAATCTTAACTTATATGAGACTGCATGCATGTACATTTTCCTCTCAATTATCTGCATTTTTATGGTGCTAATTACTATTTTACCTTTGACAGGTGACAAAAGTTTGGGAGTGGCCTGTTGCATTAATTTTGAAGCTCACAATACCGTCAACCCTTCCTTCTGAGTGGGACAAAGTTTATATTTCTGCAAACATCTTTCTATGCCCTCTCTTACTCCTGTACTCTTTCAGTTCATTCATTCCTTTGGATATCCAAATAGTATTTCTTCTCCCTCAATTCCGCTTCCCTCTATGGTCTGTTGTCCTTTTTGCCAGCTTCTGTTTGGCTCTATCCCACTTCATCTTTGAGAAAGAAGCTCCAGAAACTGAGAACATTGCAAGTAAGCTCATTTCATTTGTTATGAGCGTCATCTGGATCTCAACCATGGCTGGAGAACTCCTGAACTGCCTTGCAGCAATTGGAACTATTATGAATTTCCCTCCAGCTATACTTGGCATGACTGTCCTGGCATGGGGGAATTCTGTAGGTGACCTTGTCGCGGATGTGGCATTAGCCAAGGCTGGCCAACCTAGAATCGCCATTGCTGGCTGCTTTGCTGGTCCAATGTTCAATATGTTGGTTGGATTGGGAACTGCCCTTGTGGTACAGACAGCAAGAGTGTACCCTAAAGCTTATGTACTTGAATTCCATGTTGGGATTGTTATTGCGTTTGTGTTTCTTCTTCTGAGCTTGATGGGCACCCTGTTGGTCGTCACTTGGGCCAGGTTTCGGGTGCCTAGATTCTGGGGTTTCTGCCTTATGGGACTATATATCTTGTTTACCTTGGTAAGTATTGCCATTGCTGGCATTTCTGGATGATATATGATTCTTATAAAGAGCATATTCAGGTGATACAATTTGGGTACTTTTCCCTTATTTGGGTGGAAAAAATGTAACTTCACCAAGGTCACCTTGGTCTATAGCATACTTCGAAGTAAGTTTTTCTCGTTTGCAATCATGTTGGTCTGTAGATCCATCTGTAGTTAGCAAGATGTTTGTCAAGATCTGATTTTAGTGGCCAAAGTATGGCGCGCTGGGTGATGAAAGCACCACTTAAAAGTTAAAACTCGCTACTTCCACTGTCACTACGATGGTATGACGGAGTTAATTTTAATTTATATATACTGTCATGGTGAATGTCTTTTTCCTTATCTTCTAAAAGAGATGAAAACAGCCGAATGGTGTCAATTGATCCGGGCAAAAAAAAAACTTTCTTTTTTAAACCTGCCACGTCATTGTGTCAATTTCTTGGCACAAATGATTGGCCAAACTGCCCCTAGCTACTTGGTCACCGCAATAATATTCAAGTGTTCTTTCCCTCTGATCAATTAGCTACTCCTACTTTGTGTGCTTGATGTAACATGCCACTTCATATAGCGCTGCTTGTTTTGCTTTACACCATTTCTCTTTGTGTTCATTTGAGACTCTCAGCATAAACGACGGCATACTAGGTTCGCTTTTCGTAATTTAGTGATCACTTCCTGCCAATCATATTGAAATCCAAAGGTCAATATAATTGAGTATTTTTATTGTGCTTACGGGCAAGAAAGACAATGAGATAGAGATTGATGAGCCCAAGAAACGGAGACAAAGCGCTGGATTCGTCCACGGATCTTTAGTGCGTCAGCAGGAATCGGTGCATGGCCGGCGGGGTGATTGGATTCGATGACAATCTTCGCGCTGCAAGAGGGAGGATTGCAAGGAGCAAGTTGCTAGACAGCTAGAGGTAGGAGAAGATGAATGGAACGCTAACCACTTTCATTCCGATGGTTAAAAAATAAAGAGTAAATTTCGGATAACTACAGGTAGTTTAACAATATTATAAAAAAACTAATTTAAAGACTCATTTTATAAAACTACATATTTTGTGTATAGATTTCAAAAAACTACAGATTTAGCGCTCTTCCTCTCAACTTTACACAAACCTGACATGTGGGGCCTTAGCTACAGTTTTGTGGGTGAGAAGATTAAAATATGTAGTTATTTGATAAAAAATACATAAAATATGTAATTTTGTAAAATTAATTCTTAAAGTTGTAGTTCTATAATAATATTGTCAAAGTATGTATAGTTCTATGAAATTTATTCTAAAATAAAACTAAATGTGATAGCCTATTTGACGTTGATGAAAAATAACACCACTATTAATTTCTATGTTGCATAAATAAAGATTTATGGAAAGGGATACTTCAGGAAACCTATGTGCCATTTATCGTTTTAAAAAAAATGAATAATTGTGTTTCCGCAGCAAGGGGTAATACAGTTCTCTTATTAAAACTAGTCTTGATGTCCGTGCTAATGCTACGATTTTAAAAAAAATATTAAATCTAAAAAATAATATATTAAAATTAAAATTTGAATTTGAATTTTCTCAATATTCATCACCATAAAATGTTAAAGTATACATATATCATATCTAAAATTTGATGCGATTTAGAAATTTTTGAACAAATATAAGTATATTTTTTTATACTCATTTATTTTAATACTTCAATAATTGTAACAGAAATTTAATGCTGAGTATATTTTTCATACTATAAATGTATCAATATACATCATGATCAAAATAATACACTTGTTTTAATATTATGCATAAAAATAAAAAAAATACTCACAGCAGAGATTTTCCCCTCGCAGCGCGAGCTCTGAGAGGCGGAGCTGGGGCGCTGAGGTGGAGCGGTGGCGCTGAGACGCTGTGGCTCTGCTTGCTTCACGCGACGCGGCGGCTCGAAGAGGTGGAGTGGTGGCACTGAGAGGAGCAGGGCCGCCGAAGCGGAGCGGTGACGCCGAGACACGGTAGCTCCGAGAGGCAAAGCAGTGTCGCCTAATGCGGCACCTCTGAGAGGCGGAGCTGGGGCGCCAAGGCAGAACGGTGGCGCCAAGACACGACGGCTCTCTCCTTGCTTCACGCGACCCGACGAGCTCCATTTTTCACCGTGTGATGGATAGCTGATTTGTACACGGTTTCATCGAGGGCGGGTGGGTTATTTCCTGTTGATTTTTTTTTATTTCGGTAGGTCACAACAAACTCGAGCACTGTATGACCTGGCTTCTTAGTAGGATTTTTTGTCATTTTTATATGGAAAAAATCAAATAGAGAGCTAGAAAACCGGTGATTATAGTTAATGACTTGCTATACTGTAAAATCGGATGTTGAAAAATTTATCGATAATTTTTTTAAAAAATGAATAATTGTGTTTCCGTAGCAAGGGTAATACATAAGGCTGAAAACGTTCCTGTTGATTTTTTTTTTATTTCGGTGAGTCACAACAAACTCAAGCACTGTGTGACCTGGCTTCTTAGTAGGATTTTTTGTCATTTTTATATGAAAAAAATCAAATAGAGGGTTAGAAAACCGGTGATTATAGTTAATGACTTGCTATACTGTAAAATCGGATGTTGAAAAATTTATTGATAATTTTTTTAAAAAATGAATAATTATTTCCCGTAGCAAGGGGTAATACATAAGGCTGAAAACGGACGAAAACGTAAAAAAAAACATCTCAACCATTTTCACTTTCACATTCACAACATCAGACGAAAACAAAAAAATATAAAACAAAAACAAACAAATAAATACAAAATTTAGAAACAAACCAAAACGGTCGGTAACCGAAAAATATGTCAAAAATATAAATAAAATAAATATTAAACATTCATTCAAGTCGTATAATATATTACCTCTGTTCTAAAATATAAGCATTTTTAAGTTTAAGATAAGGTCAAACTCTTTTAACTTTGACTAATAATGTCTGGCAAATTACATAATTTTTAATGTAAAAATATATTTTTTATGAAAGTTTATTTCATGATGAATTAAAAAAATATAATTTTTATATGACAAAACATTATTAATTATACTTTATTAGTGATCAAAGAAATAAAAGTTTGACTTTAACTAAACTTAAAAATGCTTATATTTAAAACAGAGAGAGTATATATTACAAGTTGTAATTAAATTCACAATATACAACACAACAACATAAGTCAATAAGAGATTGTTTAGTTAATAACTTTTAATTTTTATTTTTCATAAAACATGTTCAAATGTGAACTTGTTACCGTATTTGGGCAAAACAGTAATAAACAGAAAAATTTCGCTAAAAACAGAATTCCACCAAAACGATCTTAAAAAAAAGCCATACCATTTTGTTACCGTTTTCATTTTCCTCGGCTTATAAAAACGGTACAAAAAAACGATAAACAAAACGTGATTAAAATGAGAAATTTATGTACTCTTTTTAGCCTAGTAATACGTTTCTCTTATTAAAAAAAGGCTGATATCAGAAACCACTGAGATAGACTCACAATGGAAAAAAAAATTGTAAAAAAAAGATATGATACGGTCCGGTACCTTCACTTTTTTAATAAATCTCAGCCATCGATTTTTTAAAAATTAGTATTGAGTTCATTATTTTAGTACCTTTGATTAAATACCTTTTTATTTTTAGCGTCAGATCTAATCAAATAAACAGTTACGGTTAACTCTAATTATTGTAACATCTCTTTAAAAAAAACATTGTGGTTTCTAAATTTAGTGGTCCCTGAAACATTAATTGAGCTAGACTTTCTTGATGCAAACGTACTGCCATACAAATCTGCGTGAAGCCCATCCTTGCTCAAGCTGTCATCGCAATTACCAACCTTTCGGATAAACAAACCTGAAACCAATCCTGCTCCCTCCCACCCGATCCACAACAAGCAGATAACAACTGGATCCGCTGTCGCCGTGGGGCACACATCGACAAGCGACGTGCATTCGATTCCATCCTCCGGTTCCTTCCTCCCGGTACCACCAACAGCGACGTGGTGGATTAGAACCTGCATCCCGAACTCCCGATTCCTCTGCCGAGATTTTTCTGAATAACTTGTGTCCGCCAACGCTCGGCCCCTTGCGGCCGGCGGGACCGATCGATCGGGACACGGCGCGTACGTCTCGGTGCGTATCGGTTTTGTGTCGCGAGGGTATCGTCTTGCACGGGGGGGAGACGGTGTCGAATGGACCGGAGGGACTTGGGGTTCGGCGTCAGTCGTTCTCGGTGCACCACGGCCTCTGGATTTTGTTTTGTGGATTTGTGAAGGGCACTGGTTTTGTGAATCTCTGTGTGTGGGTCAGTGTGTGGTTTGGGGTTGCTGTGTGCTAAACTTTTTACCGGCCGCTTGATTAGAACAGCAAGCGAGGGGTTAATTTAACGGAACGGTCCTTGTCGGCAAAGAGAAATGGAGGAGAATCTGATTAGAGTGGCCGGGAGGTGTTAGTGGCTTGGTGATGTGTGTGACGACGTGACAGTCCGGGAGCATTTGGGAAATGCCTGTCGCTAAGATCACTACTGCAGGGCGCTGGAGACTGAAGTGGAGTGGAGGTAAAATATTGCGCGAAGGAGAGAAAGTGAAGCGGTGCAAGCGCAAGGGAAGAATTGCGCTGGCTGGACCCTGTTCAGCTCAGGCATTTTTTATGTGGATGATGATGATAACGTTAGTAATAAAGAGTAAATTACCTCCAGGTCCCATTTCCATTTTCTGAGAAAATATGTGGCAACGATTTACCCAACCAAAAGAATAGGTGGCGATGCGGATGGGTGGGTCCCATGCGTGCGTGCTCGCTGGCAATATCTGCCGAGGCCACGATTCCTCTCCACGTGGGACGCGAAAGAGACGTGTCCTTCACGAGAAACCCCACGCGACGCACCCCCTCATGGCCGTGGCCCCCTCTCCGCCGGCGCATGGCCACGCTCCGGTCGCGTCGTCGTCCATCTCCGGAGTCCAGAGTCTTCCACGGCGTTTTTTTCCTCGCCTTATCAAGTACACAGATACTCGTGCCGTTTCAAATTATAAACATTTTTAAGTTTAAATAAAATCAATTTTTTTAATTTTTACTTAACAATATTTAGCAAATTACATAATTTCTAATTCAAATATTTTTTTTATAAAATCTTATTTTATAATAAATTTAAAAAATATAATTTTTATATAACAAAATATTATTAGTTATATATTAATAGTGATAAAAATTTAACTCTAACTAAACATAAAAAGTTTATATTTTAGAACGAGGATGTGCGTTCACAAAACCGTGAGCCGCGAGAACTAGCCGATCAATCTACCATTTTATTATAATATACAGATTTTATACAGAATTGTTTTCTTTCAAAAAATTAACCGTTCAATAAAATCGAGGAGAACTATTTTTATTGGTTTTGTGAAAACCAATCGATTTTCACTTACTACCACGTTCTCCCCGTGTTATTACAGATCGTTCCTTGAAATTCAGGATCCAGTCTTGTGATCTCGCAGCGACCAACATATCTGCACTGCACACCAGCGACCAAGGCCACAGCAACAAAGCTCAAACTAACTTGGTCACAGAGAAAGTAACGCAAAGCTCTGAACTTCCCGTGTCAAATACGGGTCGGGTGAGACGGTGAGACACGATTATCTGTGCCGGTAAAGGACGGGCGCTGCCACGTCTGTGCTCACGAGGACTCCGTCTAAGCATAACCCGGGAAGAGGATGCCAGGTGGGGTCCACGTCACTCGCCGGAAAACGACAGCGGACGGACCCAGCCTCTGGTTTCGCGGCTATATATGGCGGCGGATCCGCCGCGCCTTGCTCACTCCATCCATCCATTCGTCCATCTATCCTCTGTGAGGGATCCGTCAAGTGAAGCTGCTTATGCTACTCTGATTAGCAGAGAGATTAGGAGTAGGATCCTGTAAGCTTTGTTTGTTAGTGATTAGGTGAGGTGGTGACGAAGATGCTGGCGGTGTTCAGCGGCGCGGTGGTGGAGGTGCCGGCAGAGCTGGTGGCGGCCGGCAGCCGGACGCCGTCGCCCAAGACGCGGGCGTCCGAGCTCGTCAACCGCTTCCTCGCCGGCGCCCAGCCGGCTGTGTCCATGCAGCTGGGAGACCTCGGCAGCTTTGCGTACTCCCACACCAACCAGGCCCTCCTCCGCCCGAGGTACATGCTCCTGTATTGGTTGATTCATGCGCTCCTTTTTTCGCAGCTTGATTGAACAGCCCGAAGCGACGATCGCTGAATTTTTTCTCAGTTTACGCGAGATCCGAGAACTGGCTGCTCCTCAAAATACTAATCGTTATGATTTGCAACCTGTTCTCACGGAAACAGAGCCGATTGCTCTGTTTTGCTCTTCAATTAGGCCCCTTTAAAACGAATAGGAGTTTCACAGATCAGTTTAATTTTACGGAAAAACAAATTCCCGGGGCTTAGTGAATTGTGGTCGACAGCAGTGAAGTGATTCGACCCGGACACACATATCAGCCAACGTAATTTCGAAACTGTGAAGGTAGGGGATCATGATTCCCTAAGGAGTACCTCGTTTCCGTCGGCGCTTTCTCAAAATAATATGGAACACGGACCTTTGACGATGATCGGTAGTGTTTTCTACACAAACAAACCTCACCATTAGTCACACGCGCCTGATTTTATTGTTAAGAGATTTGTCGAAAATATAATCTTATCGACCTACAGGATTATGGTAGACACCCATATCCTGTCAATAATTGGACAATTTTTTTTTTCTTTCGTGGTGCTTTCCAAAGAGATAGGGATCGACAAATATTAGTTTATCTCGTCCATTCCTGTAGGTGTAGGACCAAAGCTACCAGCCCCCTATCCTACCCAGACTCCGAGTTCTGACCAGTTAACAATTGTGAGCCACAAAACTTGGTCAGGACATAGCAGGAAATTTGGATTTTGAGGCCCAGGTTGAGGCAGTGAGATTTTCTCACAGCACGCAATAAACCTATAGGCGTTTTTTTTTTTTTTTTTTTGCTATATGTCCTCGTTCGGAGACAAGAAAACGGAAGGGACTAGATAATAAACTGAATTTGAAGGAATATTTGCCAGGTGGCCGCCCCACCTTCACTTGCCCCTGAGCCAAACACTATGGAAAAAAGGGGCCACCCCATCCCTTCCACCTTCGCCCCCAAAGCAAACACACCTTGTGCTCCTGCTGCCACGGTACCACAGCATCGAGTGGTAGCAGATCGTTAGATCTAACCATGAAACCACGCTATCACTGAATGATACCGCACCAGTAGATTTGTATGGTCACCTGCGTCAAATTGTGGGTGGATAGGATACGCAAGAATAAACCGGAAGAAAGAAAGCTACACCGATGGGTTTATATGTTGACATGTGACTTGCCAACAGATCAGCGGCCTCATATTCTCCGATAAACTCTTGTTACCAACGGACCAGCCTCATCGTGTTTTCCGGTAGCGGCTACGGAAACGTCATTGACCAATTTTCCGTTCGAGAAAATCATCTGCTAGTAGTAGTCTGCGCTATATTCAAGGGAAAATGTTCATATGGTTCAGTTGATAGTAGGGGCACTTCTTGGTTGGAGTCAGTTGGGATTGGGAATCCGGCTTTGCTGCCCACAGATTTGAACAAAGGAAAGCTGTAGCGTAACCCAAATGGGTCTTTCTCAGACTCTCACCGCTATTATCGGTGGGGTCTGATTGCCCTATGCTTATCCCGTCAATTATCCCGTCAGTACGATGGGCAGGTCCATTCGCCGAAAGAGTAGCATCCAAGGACTTTTAGTCCTTCACTCCATTCATTTGTGCTTTGACATCTGCCTGGAACTATCTTTTTTAGAAGAAGTTCAAGCATCTTTTTATGAAAAGTACAAGTTGCAGACGTATTAACCTAACATTGATGTTGAACTGATGAACCATGTTCCTCTGTGATTCATGGATAGACGAAGTTCTGTAAAAAGACGACTTTAGCTGTCTAATCTCAATGTTTGGTGCATCGTGCATTTGTGCATTCAATCACTCATGATGAGCATAATTGTGCATTCTGAACTCTGGAGGACCATCTTGTTGTTCCTTATCAGGAATTCAAGAAAAGCTGAAGCTCTGAACTGTTGCAGTAGTAGTACTTTTTCCGTTCTAAAATAAGTGTTATTTTTTATTTTTTAAAATTGACGTTTAACTATTTGTTTTATTCAAAAAAAATTTGAAAATACAAAAATGAACAAATCAAGCTTAAAGAATTTTTAATGTTGAATCGGTTCATAATAAAATAAATATTTTTTAAATTTTTTTTTAATAAGACGAATAGTCAAAAACTAAAACAACAGTTGTTTTGGGACTAAGGAGTACTGCTTACTAGGCACCAAGCACACCAATTTTATTCAATATCCCATTTTCAGAGCTTTTTCCTTCACAATTTTCCTACATGCTGTAGTACATGACCACATTAGTAGTGCTTGGCACATTGTGATGGACATATGCACTGTCCGAAAGATTCCCGCTGACAAACATAACCCTGTTCTCGGTGGTGCAGGTCCTTCGCCGCAAAGGACGAGATCTTCTGCCTGTTCGAGGGGGTGCTGGACAACCTGGGCCGTCTGAGCCAGCAGTACGGGCTGTCCAAGGGCGTCAACGAGGTGCTCCTCGTCATCGAGGCGTACAAGACGCTGCGCGACCGGGCGCCATACCCGGCCAGCTTCATGCTCTCGGAGCTCACCGGCAGCTACGCCTTCGTGCTCTTCGACAAGTCCACATCCTCCCTTCTCGTCGCCTCTGTAAGTTCCTTGCTCGCTTTTGTAGTACTGCTGTAGGCCTGTAGTGCAGGATGCCTTTTTGTTTGAGCTAATCTCGTGTGATGAAAATGGAATTTCTCGTCCAGGATCCCGAGGGCAAGGTGCCGCTGTACTGGGGTATAACTGCTGACGGCTGCGTCGCCTTCTCCGACGACATTGACATGCTCAAAGGATCATGTGGCAAGTCGCTTGCGCCTTTCCCTCAAGGTAATTGGACCTCATCCAGCAATGCCCGATCATGTCTTGATGAACATCCAGACCTTAACCTTTCATTTTGTTGTTGAGTATAGTAAGTATTTTAGTAAGAAAAAAGTTATCTGAAACGTTGTCAGGCAAAAAAAACATTGATCAGTAATTTTTAAAGACGGTAATAATATTTCGTTGCTCTTTTCTGATGCTGGCTGCAGGATGCTTCTACTCCAATGCTCTTGGAGGCTTGAAGTGCTACGAGAATCCCAAGGACAAGGTCACTGCTGTCCCTGCAAATGAAGAGGAAATCTGTGGTGCCACTTTCAAGGTACAAAAAATGACCTATTCCCTTCACGACAATACAATCTCATCGTGCTGATTCCTCAGAGTTGTAGCCTAATTCTCACTCGCTGATGAATTTCACGTACGTGCAGGTGGAACGAACCACATTCCTCACACCGCTCGGGTCGATGTGATCCTGCAGCCTGCATGGCGTCGTCTCGTCGTCGTCGCGCAGCGACCAGCAAGCGAACCTCTGTAAAGTACTAGTACTACTCCTACGTGGTGTTGTAACATAACGGCAAGGCGTGCAACTGTTGCTACTGATGTGTCCGTGTGATGTGCTCCGACTCCGGTGCTGTTGCGTGCGTGTGTCTGTACTCTGCTGTATCACTGGTTATCGCTTCCTTCAGATTGCAAGTAACTTTTTTTTTTTTTTGAGACCAGCAGCTATTGTGTTTTCAGTCGGTCCCGTGGCCGGCCTGGGTTTTCTGTAGGCAGAAACAGTAGCCGACCACGAAATCGCTTGGGCCAGCCCTGGTGTCGGAACGTTATTAGGTCCGCTAGAGTTTTCCCCCCGGCCGCTCTGGGTCGCTGTGTATCCGGCCCGAGAAGGACTCGAGCCAGCTCTCGTGCTCGCAGGCAGACCCACCACTGTCAGTCCCTTCTTTCAGCTTCTGCACGCCAGGCCGCCTCCCGATCCGGAGTTCCCCACATCAATGTTTCTCTCTGCTAATTTCGTTTTTTTAAAAAAAAACTGTTACAATTAGCATATTATTTTAATAAAAATTAATTAAATTTGTTGCCGTAGAGGGCTGCTACTGAACACAATCAGGCATCGAAGAATAATGTTTGGGAATTCCGGATCCTCGTGGGTACCAGTGGCTCGTCAAACCAACCAACCAACCTGTGCTACTCCTGCCGTCTCGTCATGGGCGCGCGCGCGCGTGGGACACTGGGATCCTTTGACAATCTTGGCGCACCGAGTCGTTGTGCAGGCGCAGCGGCGGTGTCAGTCAGGGGGGGCGACCGGGCGGGCGAGCAAGGGCCAAGGAGCCGAGGAGATGGAGATGCGCGTGGGCGCACCCCAGTACCCCGCTGCGGCCGGCTGCCGGCAGGCGAACGCACATGTGACGGGGCCCGATCGAGGCGGCCCGCCATGTGACCCACGAATTCGTAGCCGCACCGGCTACTACGGCAGCCAAAAATTCCAGGCTTTCCCACGAGGACTACGAGCACATCAAGGCCGAGGAGGCCCGGCGGCCTGCCTGCCTCGCGGTAACCGCGTTTCTACTTCCTCCGCCGTAGTAACAGTTTCCTTCTTCACAGGTCTCCGGTCCGTCGGTGGCCTACCTCTGTTCCGGGCGGTGAGGCAAGGTACTGGCTGCCGCATGAATCCATCGTTATCGCGTTCACACTGCACAATACTACAGCACTGAGTAATAAAACTAAACGAAATGCCAGCAGATAATAACAAAGTTACAGAAAAAGGCTGTAGGAACGGCCGGATGTCTGCGGTGCCGCTCCTGAGATTTCAGGGCCCCGAAAGACAAGTTCTCGTTATCTAACCCATTAGATAAAAAAAGAAAAACAGGTTTGTATGATGGTATGGGAAACTTTTTCAAACTAAAACGAGTCATCAGAGCAATAAAAAATAAAATTTATATAGACTATATACATGTATATATATTGTGTTGAGGAGCCTTTAGACTAAAAATTTGGTGGATTTCAAAATAAAAAATATGTAAAAAAAACTAGATAAAAAATGCAATTTTTTGGTTGAATTAGTTTTTAAAAATATTTTGATTTTGGTGTCGAAAAATTCGAGGTAAATTGGATAGAAAATATATAAGCAAACCTTATGTTCACTCATGTATCCACAGCAACTCTATCTATCGGCTCTCTTTTTCCCGTCCGAGCACTACAACCGCGCGTCCGTCGCCCCACCGCGCCGTCCGCCAGAAACCGTACCGGAGCAGCGGCTAGCCGCGCGTGCGTCGGACGCTCCGCAAGCCGCCCGGTTGGTGCGGTAAGCCACGCACCGAGGGTGGTCAGCCGGCTGCACAGGAAAACCGCACGATTTGCGCGGTAAACCGCCCGATTAACATGGAAAGCTGTTCGATCTGGTGCGTTTTCGTGGCAGAGAAGGTGAGATGGTTGTTTTTGTGTTTTTTTCAAATATTAGTCGATTTGTTAGCAAATTTAGAACATAGTTGATCATTTTCAGATATTGTTGGTTGTAAGATGTCAGATCAGGCCGATTCGGTTTGGAAACACGGAGACAACGTGTATCTCAGGTTTCGTTGCAAATATTGCAAGTCCGTAAAGAGAGGGGGTGGTACTACACGATTCAAGTAACATTTGACACATCGTGAAAGCAACGTAGTTAGATGTCCTCGTGTTCCCACGGATGTGTCGGACTACTTTCACCGGGAGCTTGATAAAACCGTCGAGCGGAGGAAGGACCGAGCTAAACAGACATTCAATCAGCACTAGGTTGCAGGTCAGAGAAATGTCAATAAGGAGGACGATGAGGAGATGCAGGCTGCCATGAGGTTATCTAGAGAGAAGGAGGAATTCTGACACCGTCAGCGTTCGTATGGTGCTCAGTTCGAGAGTGGAGGTGCTGGTGCTGGTTCATCGTAAAGTGCTTCTGATTCGTCACAGAGAGGTGGTGAGTCTAAATTATTTGGCATGATAAAGAGGTCCGCATCACAGAGGTCAGGTAATAAACGGATTCAAACTAGGATCGATACAGGTCCATAGATTACGTAGAGCAAGCTAGTAAAGTCGACCATTGGACGCGTATGGTCGAAATTTTTTTTATACAGAAGCCATCTCTGATAGAAAAACCGATAGTCCATACTTTGTTAGTACTGTAAAAAAGACACAGAGATGGAGTATGAGACCTTCATTTTATTATATTACATGTTTTTTTATATGTTACCATATTTATGTCGTGTGTCATGATATTTGTAAGTGAGAGTGTGTCTAGTCCAACTGGGAGGGAAACAGATGTCACATATTTTGATGCTAATGAGCAAGACATCAAAAAGAATTCGATAAATTTAAGATAGAGTGGCCGATGTACAGTGTCACGATCATGTGTGACTCTTGGACTGGCCCTACAGAGATGAGATTGATAAACTTTATGATTTACTGTAATGGTGTCATATTTTTTCACAACTCATGTGATGTTACTGGGCACAGCCAATCTGCGAACTTCATATTCAAAGTACGAGATATATGTTTATTCTATGACACTATTTGTTTTATTTGTACCTATGATATTTTGAACAATGAAACATTCTTGTGCAGAAAATGAATAAGATATGTATTGATGTAGGTGCAGATAATATTGTACAGTTTATTACAGACAATGGTTCAAATTATAAAAAGGCGTGTAAGCTGTTAATAAACAAAGATCATCATATTGTTTGGCAACTATGTGTGACACATACAATCAACTTGATACTAAAAGGTATTGATGAGTTCTCAGAGCATAAAGCTATGATACAGTCGGCTCACAATATTTTTCGTTGGTTATATAATCATAATCAGTTGCACTCTATGATGACCAATGCTATTAATGGGAAGTTGGTAAGATGAAATCCAACACGTTTTGGCACAAACTACATGTTTCTTGAGAGTATGCTTCGTTAGAGAGAAAAATTTATGGTATAGATGGGTTCTAAGACATTCTTAAATAGTAGATTTACTAATACTGAGGACAGAAGACATGCTCAATTCTGCCTAGCAAGCATGTCATGGTGAGATTAAATGAAATATATGGTAAATGCAGTGCAGCCTTTATATGCGTTTCTTCAGTTTGCTGATCAAGATAAGAACTCTACCTTGAGTGAAGTACTTCTCAGATATCATTTTTGTAAAAATGAGTATGAAACCATTTATAGAAATGATAAGCGAGAGATGCAGAGGTACATGGACATTATAAATCGTAGGATGATGGACATTTGCAATGATACCATTTTAAATGTAGATAATACGTACTTACGAAAAATATTATTGTATTTTTCATTTCTACTGCAATGATATCTAACTATTGTGATATGTGCAACTGAATCTTTGAACTCAAGAAGTCACTATTTTTATGGGATGGGTCGAAATATGATGAACGATATTCGAGAGGCATTTACACGTATAGCATCAATCGACTTGTGTGTGCAGGCCCTGCAGGAGGTGGAAATTTTTAGAAAAAAACAAAGATTCATTCGCCATTGAGTTGGCCAACAAGATGGCAGTTGATAAGAATACTTCTCCTGCAGTTTGGTGAAACATATTTGGAAGTGACACACCTCATCTCCAGCAGCTTGCAATACGGATAGTCTCAAAGTGTGCATCATCCAGTAGTTGTGAGCGTAACTGAAGTATATTTGCATTGATCCACGCGAATGTACGTAACAGATTATCTCATGAGAAATTACATAAGTTGATGTATGTTAACTACAACCTTCAGATCTGTATGAATGATGCTTCATAGACATATAAGCCACCAGAAGTCGATCTATTTGATCGTCTCATGAAGCTATCGTTGTATGATTTTTCAAATCCTATTCGAAAATAGATGTAATATGAGAGATCTAATTCTGACCTTGTTCTTGATGAAGAGTGCATCGAGACTGATAGTTCATTACCCAGCCATCTTGTTACAGATGATGACGCTGGTAAACAGTTGCTGTGCTTGTCTCATGCTACAATAATATGTGAATAGATAGATCAAAATGTGGGTGATACTTACATAGACAAGAGAAAGGTTGAAAGTGCAAGACAAAAAAAAAAGTAAAAATATAAGGTTAAGAAGCAAAAGGAGAAGTAAGAATGTAAACTGTGACGACTACATCGATTCTGGAGACGCCTGACAAAGTCCACTCTACCAAAAATCAAATGATAGCATCTCTAGGACTACATCTGGAGACCCACCAAGCAGTATGGTTCTTTACTCACAAACACAGATCACAACTCATCATTTCACAGGTAACAATTTTTTCACATTATACGATCAATTTTGACTCATTTATCTTACACTTCACTTTTTTTCAGGTAAAATAAACTATACCTGTACTATACAGGATAAGGACTATAGTGCTCTACAGTCAATAAGGACATCGATGAGGGGAGGTGGCATTACTACAGCATGTACTATTCCACGTCAGACAGTGATTTATCATACAGCCAAGGTAATGAGTACTACAATTATCCGTACGATGATCATAGCACAGAATCTCCCACTACATGGGCCTACCAATGATAAAATTCAGAGTTTTATAATATGTTATACTTATAATGAGAGATAACTACTGCTTAGACGAGACAATTTTAGAATGAATTTAAAGCGGAGTTGTTAGCTACTAGAGGAATTCAACTCCTCTCAAGGCGGAGTTGTTAACTACTAAAGAAATTCAATATCTCTCAAGTAAAGAGTGCGACAATATATATTTTGATTGAAATACAATTTGAAAGTAAAACGTGATTCGAAAACTATGTATGTACTTTGTATTTGTTATGGATGAACAGTATATATGTATGAATTTATTGTGTTCAGAACTTTAGATTTGTTATGAATGAATAACTGTCTTTTATTTGTGGATGAAGTATGTTGTGAATGTTGATATTAAAAAAAATTAGAATATGTCATGGCTAATTTTTCAGCACTTTTTCATCTAATTTTTTATTTTTTTACTAATTTATTGGTTTTTAGATAAATCAAACGATTTACTTAAAAAATTGCACAGTTTTCAGCAAAAACCGCTTGGTTTTATCTGTCATCGATTTTCAGTAAAAACAAACGGTTTACCATAAAACCCGAGCAGTTTACTGTTTTCGAACAGTCTAAACCGTCTCAAAATTTTAAAATTGAACAATTTTAACAAAAAATTGAACAATTTTAACTTATTTTCATCATTTTTGTTAAACCGCTTCACGATTCGAACCGTAAGTTAAACCTGCTTGGGCAATCGCTCTGGTTGCCCTCCCCTTCGGGCCAGCCCTGGATGTCTGTGTCCGGTGTCGTTGTTCCCTTCCATCCATGAGGCCCTAGCGGGTGCATGAACCGATGTCCTCTTTTCATGTCATGACATCCCTAGCTACCCGGTCCCGCAGTCTATCGTCGATTCCGGAAGCATGCATGCAGGCACGCGCAATTAGTAACACTGCACCGTCGCCTGTGCTCCGTAGTCCTGGTAACATGCTTAATTAGACACACTAACAGTGCAGCATCATGGGCTGTACTGTACCGGTCACTGGCGAACAAATTTAAGGCCTTGGTACTAGTCTTCTGACATGCGTGGTCACTGGTAGTACTCCGAGTACTGGACTATACACGCATACTCCTAGTCCTACAGAGTGAGTAGTACAGAACTATCAAAGCGTGAGATAGTGAGATGAGATGTTTGCACGCACATGTTTATCAATGGAGTTGAGCAAGTACTAATATGTCAATAAGCTCTGTAATGGCGAACGGGGCAACGAAGAAGAACAGAAAAGTTCGGCTACCGCAAAATTGGCTGCACTGCTCGTTGGACCGCTTGCTTAGCTTTATTTAGGGCAGGTACCTATGGCGACAGAGGGAGATTCTCCTGGTCTACGGAACAGCCTGCATGGATGTGACGTATCCAGTCACTATGTAGGCCGTACGTCTGGTAAAGCATTTTGAAGCTTAATCATCCATCAGGAATTTGCGCGTCTGGTCCATTCGAGCGTAGACCCCCACCCCCGTCCCGATGAGAGGAGTATTTTGGCACAGTTCGCTGGATGGGAGCCCGTTCGGGACGGGGGAATTTTGGGGCGCCTCCACGCTGGGAGGAGGAACATTTTCATTTCATTTCTTGCTTCGACAGATGAATAAACTAAGGAAAAGTTACAGTAATTAACAGTACTGGTTCTGCGGAGGAGGATAAAGAATGGGAGCGTGCCAAACTTTTACGCCAAGATTCTCTGTCAAGCAAACAGTACTCAGGAGCAGGGTGTGTGCTACTGTTGCATCAGGACCAGCGACTAGGAGCACTAGGCGGCCCGGACACCCACACAAACAGGCACACGACAGCGTGATGCGAGCGCGCACTCCGCCCTCGATCGATCGTGCTCCGGACGGGACGACGCGACGCGGTGTAGGCGCCGTGGCCGACCGCGCGGGGATCGAGGGAAGGACGGATGCTCCGCGAAGTCAAAAAAGGGTCAAAGGGCCGACGCAATCGAACAAAAAGCCACCCAACCCAGACCACCACATTCTTTGGGGCCGCTGCCCGAGTCTGTCTGTCCCGTGCCGTCGCTTTTTACAGTACGGAGTACTCCGTAAAGTTTTTCAACTGATCGGTGTTGGGGGCTGGAGGTAACATGGCCATGTATCTTGCCTCTGAACGGAGGAGGAGCAGTTCGAGCACTGATGGCGCTGAAGCATGCCATCCTTTCCTGTCTCGTCATGGGTCAAACACTCAAAACCCATGGAACGGAACGAAACGGGCCTTTGGTTCGGTCTTCCCGCCCGGCTCCGGCGGCGAGCCGCCGGCCGTCCTGCGCTGGCGCCTTCCGGAGTCGAATCACATGCGCCGTCGGCTAAGCTCCTCGATGATTTTACTCCGTATAATAATCCAGCGGCGTCAGTCGGGCATGCCTGTCCTGCAAGACCACCGAGCGAGCCGCACGCATTCCAATGCACCTCGACAACCGCTGACCGCTCCCCGTACGGACCGTCAGTGCGTCCTGTGCGGCCTCGCTCGCTGGTCAGCACGGCGGGCACGCACCGCCAAGCACACTGTGCACGGCCGCCGCCGCCGCCGCCGGGGCGCAATAATTCGCAGTCCAGCTACAGTAGACGCTGTACCTCGCGCTACTCCTCTCGTGGCCACGGTCCAGGAAAAAGTCCGTCGCTAACTGGCGGCCGAGGACGACCCGTGATCGCAGCGAGAGCGGCTTGTGTCGGTGCGGCTTCTCGTGGGCGTCAGCTCAGCTCAACTCAGGATGGACTCTGGAGGCTGATCGGGGGATCCACCCGTGTTCGCCGGTGGACTCGCCGCGATGGCATCTAGCGCCCAGGTCTCCATCCGTGAAGGGAGCGACGCACATGCACGCCCATCTCCATCGCTGATCTGGGCACAGCAGAGCGCAGGTCGGCATCGGTCTCCATGTGGAGGAGTAGCCATCATCCCTGTCAACGGAAGCTCCAGTCTCAGGACACACATCCTTATCGATCAGCTGGTGGACCGCACGTAATCCGGCTAATTGCTTGCACATTTCCGCTTAACCCAACCTGGTCCAATACCCAATCTACTCCACGGGTGCACATCTCCAATCGATCAGCCGGATGAAGTTTCCTTTTGATTACGCCCAAGTTGCCGAAGGTTTGGAAGCATCGGAGGCCAAGCCTAAACAACTCCAAATCGACACCGCCGGTTCTTTCGCCAGGAAAAAGCGCTGAGCAAAAGCTTTCCTCCCTCCTTCGATCGACCACGCATCACCTGCGGACCCCAACCCATCCATCACCCCGTCTTCTCGCAAACCCCCTCCTGTTCGAAGGTACTCCTACCCACTGCTCAACGAACTGTTCCGTCACCCCGCGTGTCGACCTCCCTGCCGCGGGTGGGAGCAACACCACACCGGCGCATGATTCATGGCAGGATCGGAGACGATCGCCGCCGGGGGCCCCGAACGTTAAAGCCGCTATAATTGCGGCACGCCACGGCGGGCACCGGCATCCTCGCCAACACTACTGCGGCCCTAAAAAGATCGCTTTGAAGCCGGAGAGAAGCAACAACCAGCCCGGCTGGCGCAATGATACACTGCACACCCTCGAAACACGGCTCGATGGGAGGCTTATTTTTTGACCGACACTTGATCGCTTTTTCCAAACACCAGTAGTGCTACAATAGTACTGTGGCGCTCCGTTCCATCACTCGTCCCCACTTCTCAAATGGTTCGACTCCCGAACCCGCTTTGGGGAAAGAAAGCCCTTGCCGCCTGCTCGCTACAAGCTCATCATGGCAGGCACGCGTCTCAGATTTCGGCCAAAAAAATGTACCACTAGTTTAATCGATCAGGAGCGCGCCGAGTCCCGTTTGCCGGCGGGCGTGGTTAAGGATGGTAATCCACGGCACGGCGCGGGTTCAGTAATCTAATCTAATCATCGCTGCTCCCTGGCGGTCCCGGGGGTGTGTTTGGGCGCCCTGGTGCCGGGCAGAGCGTGGGGGTTCGTCGCGAAACCCAGCGCGGATGGATCCGCCACGCGCGACAAACGACGCCGAGCGTGGAAGTACTGTACGAGTATTACAAATACTGGAGTACTATGAGGTGGAATAAATTTGTGCTCCCGAGATATGCTCCGCGGTCCGCTAGGATCCATCCGTTCGGGCACTAAACAATTGTAAAAGAGTGTGGCGACCTCTACAGTACGTCTGAACTGAAGAGTAAAAATAAGACGTGCTGCTCCAGCATCATTCTGACTACAGTATTTTGAATACTGGTAGTACTAGCAGTGCTATGGTAGTAGTACTAGTTTAAGCCTTATTACACTTTGTTTTGTCGTTAGTTTTTCCTAGTGCAGCTGAGACTGGATCACTGGAACTTGTTTACTCTCACTGAGATAGGAGTGGTTGGACTGGGACCATGCTACTCATGATGCCGAGCACCATTCTTGGGCTGTATGGTGTGTTACTGTACACTGACACGGAGACGGAAATAAGGCGCGCACCGAGTCATCGTCGTGGCGTAAGCGGAGCAAGAGCAGAGCATGCAGCCACCCTGAACGCGGGTGCTGCCACCAGGGGACAGCCCTATCTTACCCCATCGTCAATAATGTAAGCGCAGGGTGCAGGGTAAAAGGCACCGCCCAGCCCAAACTAATCTGCTAGAGCTGCTGTTCCTCATTCATCGTCCCTCTGCAGCGCGTATGGACCCCTGCCGTCGCCATCGCTACCAGAACCACCATCATGATCGACTCCCCCTATTGCGGCCACAATTATCGCCACCACGTTCTTACCGTGGCCATAGATATGGTTTTCTATCTTCGTTGGTCTCCGCACCATCAGATTTGAAACTTTAATCACGTTGATTTCAACGATTTAGAACTTGGCAATGGATAGTTGACATGTAAACTTGAGTCCTAAATAGTCGAAGACTAACGATTGTGGCCGTTCTGACATTAACACCATTGTTCTGCATGCACATTGAGATCTACCACCACCCATTTCGCCATACATCCATCAGTCTGGAGCAAAAAGGAAAGCCAGAGCAAGAAGGAAAGCCAGCACCAGCACTACCTTCTTGAGATATAAAAGCATCCTCACCACCATCTCTTATCACAACTAGTACTACTATTTAATTACTATAGCTACCTTAGCCATCAAGGAAGTCGCTTCTTTTTTCCAAAAGAAAAAGTGAAAAATAAAAACCAAAGAGAAAAGGGGAGATTCTAGCTGGGATTCATCATGTTCCATGTAGTAGGAGTAAGGTTTATTGATCAACCATGATAATAGTACGTACTACCACGACGCTGATCGATGATCACCTGTGTGACCTGCGTTCCTCCCGGTCTGCGGACAGAAGCATCCGCGGGTGGAGAGATCCTGCACCGGCATGACCTCCTCACATCACTGAGCAGCTGCTCGGGTTCTCGTCGCTGAACACGTTGTACGGCTCCGCGTGCGGCGGCGGCGGCATCGGGTAGGCCATCGGGTAGTGCATCGGCGGCCGGCCGTAGCCGTAGCCCATCGGCGGGTACCCACCGCCGCCGTAGCCGTGCTGTTGGCCGCCGTAGCCGTGCTGGTGGCCGCCGTGGCCGTTGATCATCTGCTGCTGTTGCTGCTGCATCATCGCCATGTACTGTTGCTGCGCCATGGGGTTCCCGGCCGCCGCGGCAGCCTGCAACATTTCCATAGACGGCATACCACCGCCACCGCCGCCGCCGGCGCCCGGGTAGAAGCCCGCACCGGGCATGCCGTTTACGGCGCCGCCACCACCGCCCTGCAGCATACCACCCATCTGAGGGTGGCCCATGGGCCCGCCGCCCATCTGGCCCATCCCGCCAGGGAACCCGGCACCACCGCCCATCATGCCGGGCCTCATCATGCCAGGCTGCGGCGGCATGCCGACCAACGGACCGCCTCCCATCGAGGGGTCGCCGCCCTTCTTCCCCTGGCCCGGATGGCTCCCACCGCCCGGGGCGCCGCCGCCCTTGCCGTTCTGTGGAGGCTGTCCGCCGCCTCCGTTCTTGCCGCCGCCGTTGCCGCCGTGGCCGCCCCCGCCGCCACCCTGGTTCTGCTTGCCATTCTTCCCGCCGCCACCGTTGTTGGCGTTCCCCTTGAACTGGACCGGGATCTCGTTGCCGCCGCCCTTCTTCCCGCCACCTTTCTTGTCGCTGGCCAGCGGCATGGCCATAGGCTTCCCCATCATCTTGGGGTCGTCGTAGAATTCGTCATCGAAGCCTTCATCGTCGAAATCCTCGTCATCGAATTCGTCAAACTCATCATCCAACTCGCTGCCCTCGTCGCCCCACTCGTCGTCCGCGTGCAAGTCGAACTTCACGGACTTGGGGTCCTTCGCCGGCGCCGGCGCCTGGAACGGCGGCATCTTCCCGCCCATGAGTTGAGGGGGAAGCTTCATCCCGTTCATCTGCATCTGCTGCATCTGCTGTTGCAGCTGCTGGAGCTGCTGCGGCGTCGGCTGCGGCAGCATCATCTTCGCATCTTTGCCGCCCCCGCCGCCGCCACCACCTCCGCCCTTCTGACCTTTCCCGCCGGCGTCCTTGGGCTGGCCCTTCCCGCCGGCGTCCTTCTGCTGGCCACCCTTGCCTCCACCACCGAGTTGCAGCTTCTGCGGCTGGTTCAGCACACCCGGCTTGGCGCCCCACAGCGCGGCCGGCTTGCCCCCCTTGTTCAGCTTCTTGACAATGGTGTTCGGATCCACCAGTCCGTACACCGTCACCTTCCCCTGTTCCGCGTCGATGCTGCTCCGGTAAACACCTGCGTATCACGCGTTCCAACATATCGTATCTTAGAAAACAAAAACAAAAAAACTACAGTAGTGAAAAATGAGAACCAAATAACAAGTTCCTTACCATCGATCTTGTGAAGGATCTTCTTGACCTTCTTCTCGCACCCATCGCAGTGTATGTTCACTTTAAGCACGCAGGTCTGCTAATCCGACAGAACAACGGTCACCAAGACAGCAAACAGAGAACGCAGACGCACTACGGCTTGAGTCGAGACGAAGCTACTCCTACATGCTCGACCAGCAAAGAAAATGGCGGCAAACACAAGAACCGAACATGCGCACTACGGCTTGAGTTGTGTCGAGACGAAGCAAAGACTCACCTGCACCTTGAGCATGTCCTCCTTACTCATCGCGGCCCGTCCGGAACGCTCTCAGCTCCCAGCAGCGAAGTCCCAGACACAAGGAGCGGTGGAGCGGCACGCCTCAAATCAGCAGACGAAGACGATGCCCATCTCTCAGACTCTCTACCAGGTTAAGCAGCCGAGAGAGAGAGAGAGAGAGAGAGAGACGCTAGGGTGTGTGAGCTCTGCTGCAGCAAGCGAGTGAGGGACGAAAGATGCCTCGTTACTGCACTTAACTAATGGCTGGAGTCAGAGCGAGGCCGTGATATTATACCACTGTCAGAGTGTCAGGCGAGGCAAGGGCATGCCGGGAAAACGGACGGACCGAAGGGCGAACGGCTTGGCTGGAGGAGGGAGTTGGTCAGTGGAGGTGGAGGAAAGGGGCATGGGCGCACGGCGGCATGGGCCCGCAGCCAGAGCCTGCCAGACCTGCATTTGCTTGCATGCATGTGAGGGGGCCACCCGGCCCAAGGCGGAAGGCAGATGCCATGTGACCTTGTCCCCAGCGTCCTTCCTCCTCAAATTCCCAGCCGCTACTGCTACTCCTAGCCCTAGTAGCGGTGTCAGGCTCGGGCGAGGAAAAGAAAATTGCAGCAGTAATTCCCACGAGCGCAGCGAGAGCGAAGGCCGCGTCGCGGTAAACGCGGTTCTACTCCGCCGTAATTCCTTCGGCCCCCCGGACCAGATCTCGGACGCGGCTTCGATAGATTTTCGACGAACGACGAGGCGGTGTGCCGCGTTCCATCGATATTTTTCGTGTAAAAAACCGGCAGATAAAAAAGCGCAGTGTATCGAAGCTGCATAAACTGGGAAAAAGATGTACGGAGTAAAAGATGCAAGAAGTTTCGAGGCATCCTCTCGCAGAGTACTGCAGTATGATTTTGGAATAATATACTCTTACTATAAAGCAGATTTACAGCTAAACATCGACAAATTAGATAGGAGTAATATACTTTTCACTTTTTTTTATATCTCACGGTGTTGCCAGATGCGAAACACAGTTATTCAAGGCACCGCGCCAAAACAGTTTTTGTGCATCGAGCCGCGGTTTCGTAGAAAGCACATGGTAAATTTTGAGCTTAGCCTAACAAAATTCGATTGACGAACGAGCGCGCGAACGGGCCGTAGTTCCTCGGACCTGTGCATGCAAGTATCAAGGCGTGTCAAGAGATACTTGCACCCTGGGCATCGAGAGAGCTCGGGATGAGGCGCCCTCATTAGCGAAATTAGGGAATCGTAATTGTCATACAGTAGCAGTAGTTCCAGCTTGTTGGACCCGTGCGTGCCCTGCTGTGCGTGTCGGCATCGATCTCGACCGTGATATCTCCGGCAAGGAACGGAAGGTGAGGGACACAGGGGAGATTCTCCCGGTCTACGGAATCGCCTGCATGGACGTGACGGATCCGGTCACTACGCTCGTGCTCGTGTTCGGGATGGGTGCCGATCGGATGCCGGAAACGGTTTTGGGATATTTTCAGCGGCTCGTATCCCGCCTGCTGTCAGGAATTTTCGTGCCATGTCCGTTCACTGTTAGCGTGTGCGTAGACTCTCGTGGAGTAGACAGTCTTGAGAGCTGTAGGGTGGTGTATGATCCAAAAATATCTCAAGTATATGAATCATACAGTAAGTATTGTTTTGGCCGGCGTCGTGAGAAGTCAAAAAAAGGGTCAAGCAATGGACCAAAAAGTCTCGACTTCTCGAGGCAGTCAGGCAGGCCGGAACATGGTCATACTGCTACTCTGTAACGCTCAGACAGGATAGATTGGAGGAGAGTAGGATGATTGGAGGAGAGTAGGATTAGGAGTCTCTGCATGCAATCAAAGATGTCATCCATTCCCCTTTCACGTGCACGCCCTGACGATCCACCCCCCGAGAATGTACAGCTACTACTACCGCTACGAGCCTCAAAAGCAGGACGAAATCGCGTGACGCCGGTGCGCGGCGGAGTGTTGACTCCCAGTCCTGAACTGTAGTGCATTTCGATTCGGTCCTGCGACGAGGTTCAGCTCCGGCCAACGAAACGATCGACGCCACCGGTTGTGCTCTTCTGGGAGCTGCGGCGGTGGGGAGAGGTGCCGCCTGGTCGTCGATCGCAGACGTCGTGCGCGTCAACTACTCCGCACTTGGGATGGTGCGCTCCGCAGATTCTAGGGCCGCGGCCGCCGCTCCGTGCGCGGGCGTCACGTCTGTTCCGCAGCGGCCGGCAAGCGAGCGAGCGTGAGTCTTGAGTGAGGACGGCGGACGGGCGCGCACGCACGTCGTCGTCGGCCTCTTCGTCCTCGCTTCGTCGGCGGCGTTCACACGATGGATTCGGCGGACGCGCGCGCGACGCGTGGTACGCGAGGCACGGGCGCCTCCCGGAGCGAGGACGAGGGCGAGCCCGGCAGCGTTCCGATGCGCGTCGACCAAAACTGCCCAAGTCCCAATACGGACCACCACCGCGTCCTGTCCGGGTCCTGCCTCGCTTACTCGCTGTTCCTCGCCGCTGCTATGCGGAGCGGAGGGCGCCGTACAAGACTCTCGGGGTACTCGACTACTCGTACAGTAGAGCCCTTTTGCGAGTATACAGTACGGGGCAGTTTTCTGTCTCCATGGATTGGAATCTGCTTTCGCGTTTTCCAATCGTATCGGTGCTGTTCGTCGCGCATGCTGGATGGCTGGTTAGAGTTTGTAGTGTTCGCAGTTTGTCTTACTTAGCTATGTACTCGTAATTTAAGTCATTTTAGATTTTATTTTAATCAAATATTAAAAATATAAATTACAAATAATTTTTAAATTATTAAATTTAGAAATATAAAATTATGTCAATAAATTTGTTTTAAAAAAATACTTTTATAAAGCATATATATATATATTATTTTTTGATAATTTTTTTTAAAAAAATCAAAGTCGCTTTTGAGACTGTCGTGGTCTAAAATGATATAAATTGTAAGCACGAGTACGTTTCAGAAGTCAGCCACCTAGGCACCACGCGCATGCGCCTGCCGAGGAGCGATCCGCTGTTGATCGCCCGCCGTGCGTGCCCGTGCTTTTTTTTTTAAAACCGAATGGATTATTATTAATATATAGAGTAGTTTACATCTAATTTTTTATAAATAGACTTGAAACATACAAAAATTACATTGCAAAGTATAAGAGGTCTTTTCTGAGTTCTTCGTCAGCTTAGATTGGAATCGTCGCTCGGCCTTTCTTTTGACCACATCGAAGAGCAGAGCACCGATGAAGAAGCTCGAAGCCGCATCCCAAGCATACGAAGAAACATCCTTTTTTTTCAGAGGGATAGGTGACATATCAATAAAGCTTGTATGCATTAAAATGGTTGAACGCATCGACGAACAGCTGTCGGCTACAACTCTGTTGCAAGAACTGAAATCGGACGCTCGTCGCTGCCCTGGTGAATCTCAATCGACTGACACCGAAAAACCCAAGAAGAGGATTTTAAAACATCAACCCAAATATTCGAGTTTACAGAACACATGCTTCACGATATTTCTAACAACGCCGCTACAGCTGTTGTCGATGAAGAAAACTCGAAGGGACAAAAGAACCGATGATGAAGATGACACAACATTCATCAAAAAATCTTAATATACCCTAAAAACCTAGCTAAACTACAGTGCAGAGGAACGAGAGACTTCCGGAGGAAGACGAGCCTGCCGTGCCCCTGCTATGTTGCCTTGCGCCAACGCTCCGGCCAAATAAGTCCACCGCTAACGGCCGGTAGAGGACGACCCGTGACCGTGGTCTCAGCCGGTTCCTTCGATTCGCCGGAGCGTCTGATTTTTACCAGCTTTTCTCTGGCTGCAGGTTCGTGGACTCGCTGCGCTTGGACGCGGAAGCCCGGGCGAGATCGATGCCTCTTGACAATTTCTTCTACTAGTATAGGAGTATATCCGTCGCTGTCAGTCGAAGCGACGGTACCTGCGTGACGCATTTCGCCGATGATGCGGGCAGGTTTCGGTCGTGATCTCGCACGTAATCCAGTTTATTGCTTGCACATTTCCGCGGAACGAATAAAAACGCCGGCAGTTGCAACCCAGACGCAACTGAACGTGATCTCGCACTTTGCTCTCAAGCCTCTGGCTTTTGTCGGATATACTCCTCCTCCTATGTGCAAGTAGGAGTAGGAGTACGGAGTACCGAACGTGAACGGAGTTCCTTTTGGTCACGAGAGTACTTGTCCTAGCACAAAGTCTGGAGGCCCCCATTAGCACTGTACATATACCTTGACACATTTATCTAGGAGTGTAACAGTAACACATTCGACATTTCTTTTAGATAGTACTTTTTTAAATTAAAGAAACCTAGTAGTATATCTCTACTCAGCTAATCTTTTTGTCTCAAATTATAAGTTATTTTAGACTCAACAAGTTTTTTCAAATTATATATTCTCATTTTTCAAAACACTTTTTTATTTTTTTAACATATCTTCACTCCATCTCTTTACCTCTCATTTTTAAAACATTTTATTTTTTTATTTTTTTAATTTTGTACTCAACTCTAAAATAACTTATAAAAAATGAGACTGACGGAGTATAGCAATAGGTTGTTGCCTTTTGGCATGCTCGCTTCTTTCGATCCCCCGACCCAAGAGCCTACTCCTACCACCCTAATGAACTGTCAACAAGGACTACTCCTCCCTAGTGACTGTGGAACAAACTCCCTGTCGTGTGAACACGAACAGCGGCATTGTTCGCTCGTGCCAAGGGGACTTTCCTACAGTGCATGATGGTTAATTACAAGAGAAATGCTACGATGCTCGGAAGAAATCGAGTATCTCCATCCTTTCAATTAATTTTATAAATCGATTTTTAAAAATTGACATCTTACTATTTTTTTACTGAACTCATATTTTTTGATACGGATTTACTATTTTGGTATCTTTGACTATTTTTAACTGTTAGATTTGATTAAATAAATAGCTATAGTTAAGTTTAAATATTGTAATATCTCTTTAATTATAATTGCGGCACACCAGACCTCCATGATTCCATCTCCCATAAAGCTGGTCCTACTCAAACAGGCAGCTTACCAAGATCGCTTTGAAGCAAACACCTCCCTTTGCAATGATTCAGTTCCAAGCACGGCTCAACCGTACACATATACATATTTTAAAATTTTTTTTTACGTGCAATGGTTTGCCTTTGCGAGCAGCTGCGTGGGACACACCCTGAATAGTAGATCGGCATAATTTGGGCACCCCGTTCCATCACTTTAGATAGTACGAGCACGTACTGTTCCGCCATTTTTTCCATCTCCATGGCACTTTCTTCTCGCCTTGGACAAGAAAGTTCTTGCCGAGCTGCCCAACCTCGCCGAAGGAAGCAAAAGCACGCGGCGGCACGGCAGCCTGCTCATCACCCCAAGCTTCTCATCATCATGGCGGCCACTGGTCTAAGTTTTCGGCCTAAACCGTGTACCACTACAACTTCTAGTTTAATCAAGCTTGCCGAGATCGAGACCCGTTTGGGGCCGCGGTTAACGAAAGCAATCCACGGCACGGCATGTCACTCTCCGGCTCCGATCCGGTTCCCAACTCAGATGACTCGATCAAAGCAACGCCGCAACGGGACTGGGCAGCTAGCGCAACCAGAACGAGGGATTGGATTGAGACGGGGGATCGCAGCGGCAACGGGATGCCGTTGTGGGGTAAGCAGAGGCACAGACCCTGCGCGCGTCGTCCGCGCAGGGACCGCCGGATCTTACTACCCCATCAATAATGGCCAGATCAAACTGCAGCAGTAGCGGCTCATCCATCGCTTCTCACATGGACCACTCCCGTCGCCATCGACCGGAACCACCGCCATGATCGTCGTCCCCCGTCGTGGCGGCCGCAATGATCATCACGGTCATCGTCCTCTCTCTCAATTCGATCTCTCATCCAAAGTCAGTGTGCTAGCACTAACGGCACTGATAGCAGAAAGAGAAAGGCGAGTTGACAGCGTTCCACTGACAAGGGATTAAGCATTCATAAATTCATATTCATCAACAAGGAAAGTAACAACATTGTTCTACAGTACCACCCAGCAGCCACACAATGGTTGGTTATGGAGCCAAGATGGAGAGCAGCACCAACCAGTGCTACCCTCCACTTGAGCTGTAAAAGCAGCATCATCATCGTCATCTCTTCGCACAACTACTACTGATAATTACTATACCTACCTTCGCCTTCAAGGAAGTCGCTTTTTTTTTTCTTGAAGAAAAGTAAAAAGAAAAGAAACTAATCAAGAAAAGAGAAAGAGAAAAGGGGAAAGAGGACATGAGTTGGGGAAGATTCTAGCTGGATTCATTGTCCATGTGAGTATACTGATGATTGACAGCCACGCCGGTTGGACGGACGGTCACCTGTGACCTGGATTTCTTTTCTTCTACTTGCCGGCTGCTCAAAGAAAGCGTCACAAGGACACAGAGAGAGAGAGATCAGCGGCAACAGCCGGGTCGCCGCGTCTCTGTTCTCACATCACCGAGCAGCTGCTGTTGGGGTTCTCGTCGCTGAAAATGTTGTACGGCTCGGCGTGCGTCGGCGGCGGCATCGGGTAGTACATCGCCGGGCGGCCGTAGCCGTAAGGCCCGTAACCGTACCCGTAGCCCATAGGCGGGTACGCGGCGCCACCGTGGCCGTGGTGGCCGTTCATCATCATCTGCTGTTGTTGCTGCTGCATCATCGCCATGTACTGTTGTTGCGCCATAGGGTTCCCGGCAGCCTGCAGCATCGCCGCTCCAGGCTGCATGCCGCCACCTCCGCCGCCGCTCTGGTAGAATGCCGCAGCAGCCCCGGGCATGCCGTTCACGGCACCAGCACCGGCACCGCCCTGCTGCAGTTGCATAGCGCCCATGTGAGGGTGGCCCATGGGCCCGCCACCCATCTGGCCCATACCGGGGAAACCGGGCCCGCCACCCATCATGTTCGGCCTCATCATGCCCGGCTGCGGCGGCAGGCTACCACCCAGCGGGCCACCGACACCGCCACCCAGCGGGCCACCGACACCGCCGCCCATCTTGCCCTGGCCCGGCTGGTTCCCTACGCCAGGGGCGCCGACGCCGCCCTTCGCGTTCTGCGGCGGCTTTCCACCGCCTCCATTCTTGCCGCCGCCGTTGTTGTTGCCCTGACCTCCGCCGCCCTGATTATGCTTGCCGCCAGGGTCTTTCTTCCCGCCGCCACCGCCATTGTTGGCGTTCCCCTTGATCTGGACCGGGATCTCGTTCCCGCCACCACCACCCTTCTTGCCGCCCCCGCCGGCGCCACCCTTCTTGTCGCCCCCGACGCCGGCGCTCGGCGGCATGGCTGCCAATGGCTTCACCATCATCCTGGGGTCGTCATCGTAGAAGTCGTCGTCGAAGCCGTCGTCTTCGAAATCCTCGTCCTCGCCAAAGTCGTCGAACTCGTCGTCGAACTCGCTGCCGTAGTCGTCAAACTCGTCCTCGGGGAGGTCGAACTTGACGGACTTTGGGTCTTTGGCTGGCGCGGCGGCCGCCGGGAACGGCGGCATCTTGCCGCCCATGAACTGAGGTGGGATTTTCATTCCCTTCATCTGCATATGCTGCATCTGTTGTTGCAGCTGCTGAAGCTGCTGCGGCGTCGGCTGCGGCAGCATCGCAATCTTGGCTTGATCCTTGGCACCACCATCACCTCCGCCGCCTCCGGCGCCACCCCCGCCTTTCTGGCCCTTGCCACCGGCGTCCTTGGGCTGCTGGCCTTTGCCGCCGGCATCTTTCGGCTGGCCCTTGCCTCCACCGCCGAGCTGGAGTTTTTGGGGTTGACTCACCACGCCGGGCTTCCCGCCCCACAGCGCGGCCGGCTTGCCGGCCTTGTTCAACTTCCTGACGATGGTCTCCGGATCCACCAAGCCGGACACCGTCACCTTCCCCTGCTCCGCGTCTACGTTGCTCTGGTACACACCTGCAAATCAATCCAGCACATCACTCTTAGAAAAAAAAATGGGAACAGTATATGCGAAGACATGGACCAACATGTTTTCAGAAACAAAATAAAACCTTTCTTACCATCAATCTTGTGGAGTATCTTCCGGACCTTCTTCTCGCACCCATCACAGTGAATGTTCACTTTCAGCACACAGGTCTGGAAACTCGAGCAGGAAGAACAGAGCACAAAATGTCACCAACATGGCAAACAAGGAGATTGCAAGAATCAACATCAGCAGACATGGAGCCGGCAGACACAAGCTGCAAACTGAAGCAAGCTGCTGCGAGCTCGACCAGCGAAGAAAATGGCGGCAGCAGACACAATGACGAAAACCAGAGTATCTACTGCACTACAGATGGAGTGGAGACGAAGCAAAACTCACCTGCACCTTGAGGACATCCTCCTTGCTACCCATCCTTGATCACCCCAAACGCTGCAGCTCCCAGCACCAAAAGCCTCAGCGAGCTCGTCCACGGATCTGGCACATCACACATAAGCCTCAAAAATCAGGGGAAGATGAAGATGAACAGCAGAACGCCCCACCATTTGTTGCTCTTCCAGTATAGGGAAACACTGGAAGGGAGAGCGCGCGTAGGAACAAGAGCTGGGATGAGCAGGGGGAAGGAAAGATGCCTTGCTCCTGTAGTCAACTGATGGCATGAGAGACTGAAATATTATACTGCTCTCTCACTCTCACAATGTCACAAGAGTAAGTGCTCCTGGTAAAACAAGGGAGAGAGAGAGAACGAGAGCTTATTAGAGTTTGTGTTCGAAGGAAAACAAGACCTGGCTCTTGCGAGCCCGTGGTCCAGACTCCAGGCACAAGAGTAGAGAGAGAGAGGTAGGAGAAGGCAGGAGCGGAGCAACAAAGCTAAGTACAACACGAGTCTCTGCTTACTTACCCTTATACTACCAGTCACCTTTCGCCTTTGCTGCTGGCCTGGAAGCCGGGAGCTTTTCTTTTCTGCTTCTTCTTCACGATCAGAAGAAGATTGTGAAATGGAACAATGGCGAAAGACTAGCCAAAGAGGGATTTAAATAGGCCTTTGTCGCTCGTCAGTGAGAGGGCTGTTCAGCATGTGAAGTCCTGGTACGTTTATATTAATAGTGGAGTACTACTAGCATGCCAACATCACTTTTTTAAAAATTTTCTAATCGGTCAATTTCAAGGGGGGGAGGGGGGGGGGGGCTTGGAAGAGTAGCCTCGATGCAAAAGCTGATGCTGCCCCGAGGGCAACCACAGTGTTGCATGTCGAAGTGGTCTATTAGAATGGGATTCATTAACAATAGTTTATAGATATTGATAACCTCACAATGTGAGCAATAGATATATGCAATAGATATATGATATAAAAAAATAAAAAGTAATAAAAAATATTTTAGTTTAGTTGTTGAAGCTTATGCTTATAGTGAAAAAATAGAAGAAAAATAATTTTTTATTTTTTGTGGGTAGTTTATAAGCTTATGGATAACTTTTGTTATTGACTTCTTATGAACTACCTCTACAATATTTATTGGTATCTATAACAATTTTTTATAAATTTATTTTACTTCTATGTCTTGCAAGTATATACTACAATCAAAGATTTTTATATATTATGAAAATATATATTTAGATAACTTAAATTGTTTTATCTCTTAAAAATGAAATGCTTCTTGATTATTATGAGAACTAAGATTCAATCTTTTTCTCGCTTACAACTTCGGTCTAAAAAATAGTAGCTTTCAACGCAATGTTTTAATCAAACATTGCTAATATAAATTAGAAATAATTTTAAATTTATTAAGTTAAAAAATTAAAAATAATTTGTTTAAAAATACTTTTTTAAAAGCGTAACGATGCTATTTTTTATTAAATATTTTATAGATAACAAAAGTCACACTTATGCTTTAAAAATCATATCGACAATTTTTTTTGAGATCAGAATATATGTTTATGAAACTTTGTCATCCATGTTAAAGTAGCTATACTTCTATTTGTTAAATAATAAATTTAAAATATAATGTTTTAACTAGACGTGCACAACAAAAATATACATAAAAAACGCGGTACCTGATTATATTATTGAATATGCTTCACCTGCGAGAAGCTTGTATAAAGGTTAAAGAATTTAATTAGACCGTTATGGTCTATAGCAAATGATGTTTTGAAATATAGCGAATGTTGTTTTGAAATATTTTTAGTACTTTTTTTGTTCATTGAAAGACACCGTCATAATTTATATTTTTAAAATACGTAAAATTATAAATCATATTTTAAATAAATAAAAATATAAGAAAATATATGATACTTATTTTATTTTATTGAATAAAATGAAATTAACTGTGACAGAATAGCGTGTGGATCTAGAAAAGCTAGTGCAATGGCACGCTCGTTCATGTCTGCTCTCGTCGAATAGAATCACGCTTTTTTTCTCTTTCTTAATATTCACTGTTCGATTTTAATCTAAAATTTAATATTTTTTAATTTTAATCTGACGTTTAATATTTTTTAAGTGACGTGACGCAACGAGGGTTAATAACCTAGTACGTTTAATATATAAATTTTTTTTATTCTTTATACACTATTTTTATAACAAATTTTCTATTCTTTATAGACTATTTTTTTAAAGTAATTATAGACTATTTTTGAGCACATTGTAGTTGCTCTGATGAATGCGCCACGCACATGACCCCCTGGTAGTGGAGTACAAATTAGCAACAGTCTCGTGCTCGCTTTAATCATCGCCGTCCTCTTCCTACGTCGCCGCGAGACTGCGCGCGGCTCCAGCTTCGCTCTCACGCCATCCCTCTTCTAGCTCGCGCTGCCGCGCGCGCCATGTGTGTCAGTCAGTTGCTTATGAGTTATCACACTGAAAACTCGCGCGCGTTTCGGATCTCTCCTCGGAACTACGGTTCCTGTCTGCTGCCACGGCCAAAATTTATTTTACTGCTCCCTCTGTCTCTTTCTTTTCTTTTTCTTTTCTTTGTAGTTTTAAATGTGAACACGAAAATTAAAAAAAGTAAAAAATATTAAAAAAAAAGATATACTGAGAAACGAGAATAACAAGCACTCTAAAATAGCAAGTAATATGAAATAGAATGAGTACTTTTTTTCTGTTACTCTGTTACTTTAGTAAAAAGATTTCTGTAACTTGTGGTTTGGTAGTACAGAGACGAAACAGATAACCTTGACTCGACTCCTATCCGAGGAGCTCTCTATTTCTCTCTAAGACACAAAAAAAGGTTTTCTAAAAAAAACTGGTTCAACCTTTGAGAGATAGATGAGTGCGATTCAATAACTGTCCGATCCCTCAAACAATGATGGAGGTGCAAGTCCGGGCGAGGCGACGAGTGATCCGATCCTCTCTGCTTTGACATTGCCAACGGATGCGTAACAACAACCGGGGTGAGGTGAAAGAGCTCGAGGGATGGGTGACGGTTTGTGTATCACTGTCCTAGGCAGTGCCCAGGTTCATCCATGCAGATGGCTGATGGATGGAGTTGCAGAGCAGGTGAGTCGTCACAGAAATATCAATGGACGAGCAGAATGGGGATGCCACTTTTCTAAAAGGAAAATGGTTGCTATAGATAGATTGGTGATATTATTTGGTTGTTGCCCACCAAAGTAGAAGTCAAACAATTTAAGGTGCCATAAGTTTTTGTATCTTGCTTCTAGCAGTGGCACTAGTAGGTAAACAATGTTATAGTTTTTGTACCTTGCCATAAGTTTTTGTATCTGAATCCTAGCAGCAGTATAAGAAACCAATGGTTCACAAAACTAGTGCTACTAGCAGAAGATCAGTGAAACGAACATTTCTATCCTTTACCATCAATTTTGTATCTTACTATCCTAGTTCATAAACTAGCACTACCTGTGCAAAAGATATTTCCAGATCTGAAATTCATTTGCAATCTCCATGTCAAGATATTTAGTACTCCTATCATTTACCATTAATTTTTCCCCATATCTCATTCACTTTTTTTTTCCATCCTCGAGATACCTGTTATTAGAACAAATTCACAAACCAATCCAACTCTGTTCCATCCATTTTTCTTTTGCAGTCCATCTGCAATTTAGGCATGAAATCCATTTGCAGTCCATGTTAGAGATACCGAGAACAAATTCAGAAAACAAGCCACTGCATTCCATTTATTTTTCCTTTCCAGTTCATCATCTCTTGTGGGCGCTGGAGATACGCCGATCCAAGGAAGGCGATGCCATCACGTCTCCTGCGTAAACTGGAGGACAGAGAACAGGTCGTCGAGCACTTCCAATTTTTGTCTCAGTTAGTATAACTCCAAGCTGACATCCAACTGCATGAATCGCTCTACTTGAATCTCCATATTCGCATCCATTTAATCGCCGCGCAGAAATTCCGGAGCAGCTTCCGTCCATCCCCCAGACAAGCAAACCAAGACGTTAATACCATGTCTGCTGCTACTGCATTTGCTACTGCAGACAACTCTCATGGACGATGACGATACCATGTCTGCTAGACGTCGACGCTGCAAGACGACAGTTTAGGAGTAGACGAAGACGAGAGCACGTACACCGGATTTTGTACTGATGTGCAGTAACAGTTCAGTACCAGTGTGGCACAGCCCTGTTCTTAGTTCATGGTCTGCTAAACATTGGTACTGGTTTGTACTCCATTCGTTTTAAAATATAAGTATTTTTAAGTTTAATCAAAGTCAAACTTTTATTATTAATAATATTTTATTATATAAAAATTATATTTTTTGAATTCATCATTAAATAAATTTTTATAAAAATTATATTTTTATATTAAAATTTATGTAATTTTTTTAATATTATTAGTAAAATTTAAAAGATTTTAACTTATACAAACCTAAAAATACTTATATTTTAGGAAAACGGAGGTAGTACTCCAATAAATTGGTTCGACGTATTTGCAGGCGTGGTTGGATCAATTTGATCTCTGCGTAGATCCAGTGTTGCGGTCCAGGTTCTGGCTTGTTTTCGGAGTGAATTCTGGGAGATTTTGACGCCACCATTTTTCATCTTCCGTGGAGCATGAGGTGTACGGTAACTCTCCAAGATCTGTCGAGGCACACTTGATCACTACTAAATGTGATTGATCCGTCGAGGCACACTTGAGAGGAAGCGCAGCATCCTGGTCTCTTGACTCTCATCATTTGGCCAATGGCGTGCACCAGTGTAGGTTGCTAGTACTGGAACCCATCTCATGTTTCCCTAATCCCTGACCATCATTGTTTTCGGCTGGCTGTTTGGGCAAACAACGTTGCATTGAGGTCAAGCCGTTTGGGCCCTCTCGGGCTCTGTTTGACACAATTATGGCTCTGTGATTTATACGGGCTTTTTAGGCTGCGAGTTAAAATGAAATATTTTCAACTTTTATTTTAAGTCTCCAATAACAAAATAAAATGAGTTAATGTCTAATAGGATTAATATTCCCATTCCAATCATATGGACTAAAAAATATAGAACTTCTAATTTGGAATTCGAAATGGGGATCAATCCTATTTTCACTGTATTTTTTTTAACATGACTAAGGGACAAAGCTCTCGCTAACCCAGCATATTAGGAGTCGGTCAATTGAGAAACGAGAACTCTACAAAGAAGGAACGCTGACAACGACACATATACAATACCGAACAATTATGATAGACAAAAAAGCAGAGGCTGTGGAGACTAGACCCTACCTCATCAAGGCCGTGTGGAGAAGGCACACCTGTGCGCCACACACAAGGCTTTCGCATCAGGGTTGTTGGTGGCAGTGGCTGAGGAGCACCATATCATGGTTGCAGGGAGATGAATTACCTTCGTACTGTGTGTATGGTATTTTTGTCACAAGGACTCTAGAATCCATAGGTTCCCAAGCATACCAGACTGGGAGATCTTCAACGAGTGTAGAAAACACTCACCACCAATGGCAAATCCCAGCCAGATCTAACCACCCAATGATAAAGATTCATCAGTGAGGAACACATCGAGACTTAGGAATTGCGGGTCCACCGATAGTTTGGCTACTATGTAACTCCATGGTGGCTTGCCACGGTTGTCACCGGACCACACGAGCATACTGTGCACAACTAAGAACACATCCGCGGTTCCCCCACACAAGCATGTTGTGCACAATTACACACGCCAAATATATAATAATTTATATGCATTAATTAAAATATAAAATAGGAAAACAAGCCAATATTTATAACTTCCATAGTAAAAGTGAAATTCTTAACCTATATGCTAATAGTGAGTTTTGTAATTTAAACTAAGAACATGGTTGTAGCTCTCTCACACAAGCGTACCGTGCACAACTGTAATTGTAGCCGTAGGAATGGAAAACTAACATACATTAGTTTTGTTACTTGGGGCACGTCTGCTTGGAGGCATGGGATCTAAATTGTCTCATTTTGACAACCTTGGGTGGGATGGAGCGACGTAGATCCAAATTTTGCTGTTATAGAGTAGCAAAATATAGAGATATGAGACTTGGTTTCTGATAATTAGGTCATCACAATATTGCCTCTTTTGTGCCTTGGTGCCAAGCAACCATTGGGCAGTAGAGTATATCTCATAGTTGCCATATCATGAAAGAATGACAAACCTTGCTATGGCAAGGCTCAAGCATGGCCCATAGCCTATTGGAAACTAATCTATCTACCATACTGCCTTGGCAATGCAGTCGCACATCTAGTCCTACACATCACTGATGAGCACTAAGTCAAACAAACCTCATACTTCCTTCGATCATGAAAGATAATAATTCTTAATGAGAGCAATAGCCGATTGTTGTCCATCTTGAGAAGAAAGGTTCTGCACTGTTCAATCTTCAATTCTACAAGAGATGCACCAGCCATATGCCTAAATTCTGTTCAAGCCTGAGCCAAATGGACCCTGGCCGGCTAGGTTCAAAATAGGGTGATAATTACTTGTTGGCGAATCCCTGTGGCACGTGAGACTCAAAGCGCACACTAGCTAAATCCTACACCATCAAGCTGTGCGTAGATGCCACACTCGTGCACCACACACAATGCTTTCGCCTCATGGCTGTTGGTGGTAGTAATTGGGGAGCACCATATATATCATGGCCGTAGGGAGATGACTCACCTCCGCACTATGTGTATGGTACTTTTGTCGCATGGACTCTAGAATCTGTAGATTCCCAAGCATATCAGATCGAGACATCTTCAATAACTGTAGAAAACACTCACCACCTGGAGCACATACGAGCCAGATCTAACCATCGATGACAAAGATTTATCGATGAGGGACATATATGAACACAAGAATGTCATGTATTTATTACTTACATAGTAAGTGAAATTCCTAACCCACTGCTATCATAAGTTTTATAATTCAAACTAGGAATGTGAGATTTCCTGCAGTGCGACTCCCCCACACAAGCGTACTGCACACAACTGCAACCGTAGCTATAGGAATGGGAAACTAATACACCCTTAGGCCCCGTTGGAACAAAGGAATTTTTCCTGATTTTTATGTTTTTTTATGAAATTGAACTGATTTCTGTGGAATTCATGTGTAAAAGAGACTTTAGTTTTGTTTTTTGAAACACATTTATTCGGAGGTTGCAACCACAACCTTGGGTGAGATGGAGTGACGTAGATTCAGACAATTCTTTTCAGACATAAATGAACTGCAACCGTAGTTGTAAAAATGAAAAACTAACACATTTAATTTTGTTACTCAGAGGTTGCAACCAACCTTGGGTGGGATGGAACCATGTAGATCCAGACAATTCTCTTCAGGCATGAACCAAACAGACAATGGCCGGCTAGGTTCAAAAGAAGCTGATAATTACTTGTTGTCGAATCCCTGTGGTACGTGAGACTTGAAACCACAGACTAGCTAAATCCAAGATCCCGAACTCGCCCGCTGGATCCACCGCTCCCACGCTGATGTTGGAAAGCGGCCATCTGTCCCGTTGATTGTTTGTTGGCGCTTGTCGGCGGCATGCTTTCAACGTCCCCAGGGCACCCCAGCTAGACGACGACGGCGTGCATGTCAGCGCTCGAGGTTTTAGGTTGTCACAGCTTCTCACTTTGTAGCGATCCTTCCCTCCACGGCACCGTGGTCACGGGCTGCCGGTGCAAATGAAAGTGCAACCGTTCTCTTCTCCGTTGCAGCGCGAGCAACTCGAGTATACGTACTGGTTCCCGGCCCGCTGCATGGGTATGCAGTGAATAGACGAGGCCATTTGCGCCGCCGCGTAGTACTCTGTACGCACAATGTACGCAGTATGCATGTGCAGACACGTACCGGACTTGACGTCGCACCAACTGGATCTTCTTGACCCTTGCTTGGGTCCGGCAGGCAATTCGACGGATCACGTCCTTGCTGAGGTCTGGTTTCGGCGCTGATGTACGGAGTACATCCGTCGGCAATGTCCAGCGGACGAGGCGGTGTTTCCACCGACGAGCAAGGCCGAGGGTGGACGCTTGGCGGCCAGTTTGGGGAGGCGGCTTGTGGGGAGAACGTTGCTTTTCGTCTGGATGCCTGGCCTGGCCGTCTGGGCGTCTCTTTCTGGCAATTTTGGCATAGTACTTCGTACGTTCTCCATTGATCCGTCTAGTCAAGTTCATGCACAGTAGTCGTGCTACCCCTAGCAGTACAAGCGGCTGCGTGCTGCGCCCTGTTACTGACCGCGAGTCAACAGTGGTAGAGACTGGGGTGCCGTTTGAATGTTTCTAAAAATTCGGATAAAAATTTACCTAGTGAGTTTTTAAAAGATTATAAAATTTTGTAAAATTTTACAAATTTAAAAATTATTTAAAACTCTTTAATACAATTGACAAAATCTCACCATTCAAACAGTTGAGATTTAAAAAAATTAAATTTTAAAATCCAACAATTCACAATCTGAATTGTGAGATTCAAACGGGGCTGGGTGCCGTCGAGGGAACACTGAACAGCGGCGGGCAGAGATCCGTTCGCCGGGCTGTAGCATCAAGTACTCCACTCCACTAGTACACCCGCGTGTGCGACGTACCGGTGCAGGACGAAGGCGTCGGCGCGGCATGCCGGATGATGCCGGCGCTGGACAGACCCGAGCACTGACGGTCAGCGGCGTTGCATCGGGCCTCGGCGGTGTTGACTCGTGCCGTGTGCTGCTGGTCGTGGCGGGACTGGGACCGCAGCCGTTGCTTGGTCGTTGAAAAGTCATGAGGCGGATCAACTCATCGACCCGTTAGTACAGTACATGACGCCTCGAACTGCGGGACGGACGATGCAGCCAACGTTCGGGTGTACTACCACGACCACCAAGATGCCGTTTCTTCTCGGATTAATTTGATACCTGTTTTTATAATTTTGTAAAATTTAAAATATGTTATTCAAATTTATATATCATTCACTTATAAAATTTTATTTATTATTAATATATTAATAATATATTTTAAAGTTCGTAAAATCATAATAGCAACACGGCGCCTTCGGCTTTCGATCGCGGGAGCAGGAGCGAAGGCGGAGCACACAGCTACGGCTGCAATCCAGCGGCGGACGGCGCCGTGTGCCTGCATGATTTCAGCGCAGAGGAGTCGACAAGCTCAGGGTTGCTCTCATGCCGTCCATCAGGACTGCATCTTCGAGTGGCTCCAGCTTAATCGCGTCTGCCCTCTGTCGCCATGCATGCCCACCCAGGAGGGCGACGAGGTGGAGGAGCAGGCCAGCATCCGGCCACGGGAAGGCCTAATAAGCCCAGAAGAAACATGTGGGCCGGTCGATGATAACATGCTCCAAAACACCGAGTTACTGGCAATTGGCAGCTGTCTCAAGAGTTATAACACTAAACAATACGAGAAGTTTGGACCTTAGAGGGACTACTATGTCTGAAGCAGGCATTTAGGCATTCATAGACTTAAGTTGCACATGGGGACATGACATGATTAATAATGTAGTCAGGACACGCTCAATCTATACTCTTCAGTTTTCAGGAAGCTGTAAACATGGAAAACTAGCTCTCATATCTTGATTCGACAAGAAATATTTCTTCTGATAGTTAGTTTGATCTCTGGGTCGTCAGAAAACACCCAACTGGTGGGGAACGAGATCGGCTGACGCTCGTCCGTCTGACGAGCGTCGCCGGTGTCGGCGGCAGAGGTCTGTCGCCCTACCCGGCCCACAACGCGGTGAGCAAGCGCCGGCGCTCGTCAGACGGACGAGCCTCAGGCGAGCTCGTTCCAACTGTTGGCATAAAAGAACACTGAGCAGGCTACTTTCTCTACGTGGGATAAAACAGAGTGAACATACAGCAGTATATGTCGTCAACAGTGTATGATGCGAACTTTACTGAAGAAACCTGAATAAACATATGTCAGGAAGCGCTCTGAGTGGGTAATCAGTCCTTTGCATCCATTATTCCACCTGTTGTAACCTGGAAAATGTGTTCTTGGTTAAGGGAAACAATTTTTTAGGCATCAGATCATAGTTGATTTGTTCCAACCGAAGCTTTTGGTCACATCATTTAGCTGGTACAGTTCACAAATCACAAGAGTTTCATGTGTTACTGTATATAAGCAAAGCAATTCATCTTGATATTGACCTGACAAATTAGGACAAGAGTATACGAGCAGTAAAGTATGGCTAAAAGCAAAAGGATATAGCTTCTCCCTCAGGAAGATTAGGGGCATCAAAGATCTTGCAGACACGCTGTTCTCCTTTGCCTTTCCTCAGCATCAATCGGATGGTGGCGGCATGCGCCAACACGTGGCCACCTGCTGGTTTCTTTGGGTCAGTTATGAACATACCACCACCTGGATCAGCAATCACTGGAACAAGAAAGGATGCTTATAAGCTGATTTTCATCAATACAACACTCTTGGAATAGACAACCAATAAGTAAGCACACCCTGGTTGGTGATGTACACTGCAACATTGAACTCCTCAGCAATCTTAGTAAGACGGGACAACATCTGCGCTAGTTTTTGCTGCAATGCCATACAATTAAACAAACAGATAAAGGACTTGTTTACGAGTTCCTTGTTGTTAACAAAATAAAAAAAATGAGAATACCTGACGCTCTGCAAGTTCACCCCTGCCACTGAAATCAACGCGGAATAGTGCAATCACAGAATCTACAATCTATTTCCAGGACAAAAGAAAAATGTCAAATGAACACACTGGAGTGGCGACGTAAGTAGAAATAAAGTTACTTGTGCATCTTAAAAGTTCCACCCATACATTCAAAAAAAAAAAAAAGCCTCCATTCATACCAGAAGCCTGAAAGGCTCTTCAGCCATTTTGGCAGCCAGGCCCAGAAGCAAGTTGTACTGGTGCTCATAAGTGTATGCACGAGCATATATGATCTACTAACAAGAAACATATGTAACATTTGGACTGATGGATCCATAAGTACTGGCATGGTTGACAGAAATCATAAGTGCAAGAATTCATACATTGTCAAGAACAGCGTTGGCATCCATCCCAAATCTCTCAGCAATTGGCACAATGCGTTCAGGCCGACTGAAAACTCCATTAAGGAAACAGCTTGGAGAGATGGGAGTGTAAAAATTCCAATTAAGAATCAACTAGAAATATAGTTGGTGCAATTCCAAAAGATACAATGTTCCCTCAGTGTCAATGTAGGCAACCTTGCCATTTCCCCCATGCATGTGGATTGGAAGCTACATTTCATGAATTAGAAATAAGCATAATTTCTTTTACGGAAATACGCTGTCACTGATAAAATTTCAGAATGTGGTGGCTGAACCTGACACTCAGAGAGTATGAGCCAGTTGGGTCTTCCCTGACCTGGAAGAAAATATAGGTTACCCGTCCTTTTAGAACTAAAAAGTGAAACTGATCTGAGAAACAGGTAAAAATAGATAACAGTTTCATCAAGGTTAAATATTATCTTCATGTCTCAGTGCAATTCTCTCAGTAATATAACAATAGGAAAGTTGTGCTGTTTTATGATCCCATACCAGATTTTTGAATTAGAAATGTAACAAATTCCACTATAATATCAGAAAAATGGTAACAAAATTATTAATGTGAAAATATGTTTGAAATATTAAGTGGTTAAAAGTGTTTATTTCTTAATGCCTGTGCTAAAAGAGCAGAAAACATGTTTATGTACTGTAGGATGCACTGCCACACCACATCGACGTAATTTGAAAAAGGAAGTAAACAAATAAAGAAAGAAAAGAGTAAAAAAAAAACAAGAGCATCTACTCACCGGAACTCTCCAAATGCCTCTGTGATGCAAAGTGTTTCAATCCCTCCTTCAAAAATGAAAAATATCGACAGATGATACTAATGCAATAGCTGAAGCATGACTGATCAAAAAAGAATTAAGTGATATGTTACCGCCAAGCAGATCATCAAAAGCTTGGCTCCCAGTGGTAATCCGGACAACAGACTTCCGCTGGAAAATTAAGCACAATAAATCAAACATCCCCAACTAATAGCATGCCAAATAATTGCACAACTAAAGCAATATCGCAAAGAAGCAACTATTGCAGGCCATCATCGGTAATCAAAGAGCACCAAACTGTATTATAATTAGCAGTTTAATTCCCATATTCTTACCTTGATCAGAAGATCACTTCCTGTCATAAATCCCTGGCTCTGGGATAAACATAAAGCAAAGAGAGATCAGATAACACCATATCATACAGAATTGATGCCATGAAAGTTTCAAGTCAGAATAAATGAAATGTTCAAACCAGAAGTTTTTCAGCTGCCTCGCAGATCTTCTCAACTTTTGCTTCAGACAAACCCTTAATTCCCGTAAGGCTCTGTCAGATGAACTCATACCATTAGATGTTGAGAATATTCAACATGTTGAAACAAATAGGTGCAGAAAAAGGAAATTAACTTGAGCAAGCAATGCAGCCAAAAGTTAAGCAAAACGGAATGAAGGTTAGGGATGCCAAGTTCAGAACCTTCTTGGTATGCATCATGAGGCCATTGCAGGTGTAGATCCCCGCATCCTTTAGCTTTTTCACGTCCCCTGCGTTTATCCCTTGCGAGATCACTGTGCGGACAGATGTACGAGCATGATAGATTAGATAGAGTGCTCAAATCATGCTGAGAACTCAACTTAACCAATATTAAATCCCAGTGAGTCCAATCATCCTAGCTCGTAACTCGTAATAAGCTAACAAAATCCACAGAAAACACATAGAAATGAACGGGCAGATTTCGAATCCAACTGATCTGTTCAGTCCACCATGACAGTGATAACTGAATAAATTCAGATCAGCCCGCCCAAAAAACAGCGGCCGAACACGCCAATTAGAACGAACTACCCACAACACGTAGATCAAACTTGGAGAAGACTAAATCCCCACAGCCTTGGGCGGTGAAACACCACCACTCCAACCCAGGAAAAACGAAAAAGCGAAAACCACAAGCGCACGCAATAAAACCAGCCAAATGATCAGACCAAGCTCAAATCGCATCAACCTTGCTCTGTAACAACAAAGGTTCCGAGTTCCGACAGAAACGCAGGTAACCAGAACCAAAATGCATGGCGAAACACCACAAGCCTGCGTAAGCGACCGGCGTGGTCGGAGATCCGAACGATCATCCAACAAGTTGGTAGGGTGGCTACTGGCAACGACACGGACGCACCGACGTACAAGCGAACGACCAAAGCTAGACTATGATGAGACGAGGGAGGTCCGGAGGGGGGAGGGGGTCGCGGATGTGAGAGGAATCGGCGCGACGTACACTTGTCGATGGACTCGAAGGACTCCTCCTCCTCCTCGACCCTGTCGGCCTCCACGAGCAGGAGCTGGCCGCCCTCGTCGGCGTGCCTGCCCATCGCCGCAAGCCCGCGCGCCTGCGTCGCGATCAGCCAAGTTAAGGGCAAGCACCGTACGGAGGGGGACCGGGAGGGGAGGAGGACGGAGCGAGGGAGCCGCCGCGTACCTGGAACAGGAGGAGGCGGTGGCGCGAACTCGGTGCGGGGGCTTGGAGCAGAAGAAAGCGGACACTGGGAGAGAGTGCCGAGGCGTGGATCACTGCGACTGCGAGGTGGGGTATTTGAAGCCCAAGCGGGCCTTCTCGCTCTGGGGCGGGCTGGGCTGCGTGAAGGTCCCACGGCCTAGCCCATGGTGATCTTCTGGGCTGATGATTAATCAGGCCTCGAGGTGTAGATTCCAGATAAGCCCATATCAGCTATCCCTGCAGTCCACTATCCGCCTGCTCCCTCTTTTCCTCCTACACGGCTACACCCGTCACGTTCTGCCGTTTGGACCCTGCGCTAAGTACGAGTAGAAACTATGGACGTGTTTGTTTCATGCAAATGTAACATAGTCGAGTCCCACTCGCGCATCACTTGTCACTTGTCAGTGGTAAAAACTAAATTTATGATGAATAAATCTTTCTGTAAATAATATTTATGAGTTTGACTCAAAATAAATCTGATGTGTCGAATCTAACGGCTCTGATGGCAAAAATATGCTTATGGATTCCAAACTGTTACTTCAGTTTGGTGAGCATAACATTGGAATGGTATACCAGGTAATCGGATACAGCGGTATACACGTCTGACTCCCTCCCTTCCTGCCCTGTATCAGATTGATACAGGCCTCCTTTCAGTCTCACTCGCGACTCACCCGCCGCCGACGACGAGAGTTACACCATCTTTTCTCCTCCTCGCCGGTAGCTTTCCTCTCCCTCCCGTCTCTGTTGATTTCCCCTCGGTCCCTTCTCCGCCTCTCTTCTAACCCTAGATCGATGGTTCCTTGGAGCAGGACATTGTGGGATTCCTTGGAGTATCAGCACAGGGAGGAAGAGAGGGTGGCCGTTGAGCAGGAGGCCATTAGAAGGAAGGGGCTCACGACCAGCAGCACATCTGGCTTTGACTCCCCTTCTCGCTGGTCTGTTCGTGCATTCT
>BCLG01002117.1:2627-29039 GCA_001602295.1 Zoysia matrella
CTGCGAGCAATCGAGAACAAGCAAGAACAAGATGAACAGGTAGACAACTCACAGATCTGGATATAATCACGAAATTGGGGTTCTGAATCAAGCAAATCGGGTGGTCTCGTCGACACACGCGTTTACAAGAAAGTAGCTAAGGCTAAACTTGCATCTGAACAAAACCCACCCTCAAATGACGGCTGCCACAGGTTTATATTGTGGGAAGACGTCCTGAAGGCGTGGGGAGACTCAAACCCTAACTTAGAGAGGGCCCCTAATGGGCTAAACTGGATACAATAGGCCTCAGCCCATGACTGGAGGTCCAAACGCCTTTCTGACGTTTCTGATCACGTCTAGAGGAGTTTGAAGCTGAGATTGGACCCATCTGAAAGTAGACTTTGAGATCTTTTCTATGAGTACTCATTTGCCTTCAACAACATCCGGAGTGAAAAGTTGTGACCGAAACAATCCAGCTCTGATTGATGGTCCGATCGTGCTTTATGGTCCTGGTGCTCCTCCTATGTTTCTAATCATAACAAAATCACCACAAGGATTTAGTAGTACCCCATTCTGAGAAGAACTACTATAGACAGTGAGAAATGACTTGACCTAATAATTAAGTTGACGCGCTCGAGCTCGTGTCATGGGTCCTTCTTGTGCAATTGGTTTGGTTGTGTCTGTGAAAGTGATGTCCTCATCAATGCTCGGCGGTTCTCACCGGGCAGAGGCCACTGCTTGTTGTGCCTCATCTTGGCAATATACTGCCACTGCTTGTTGTGCCTCCTAGTATTAGTCTTGGCAATATACTCCTGTGCTCTATACTGATATGCGCTGCCTAGGCTTCCGATCTACATACGTCCTCCGTTCAACAATAAGCATTCCTACGCTTTCAAAGCAAAATAAGAATTGAGTGAAAAAACAATTATACCTCTACTTTTAATATAGTACAAAAGTTTTCTCACTCTTCTCACTATATTTATTGTGTTCAAATATTTTAAAGTTTATATTATTGAACAAAGCATAATTTTTTTAAATGCTTATATTTAGAGACAGAAACAGTACAGGTACTAACAAGTTTTAGCTCGATCCAGGGTGTCACATCGAATATCGATCGACTGATGTGAAGTTGGTAACATGTCCAGCCTTGAGCATCTGATGGACAGATCTTAGCCCACCGTGCTGGAATTTGCATACCGTTTCTTTCTCCCATCTGCAAGGAGCAGCAAGCATAGAAGTCACACACAGCCACATGGATCTGGTGAACTTCGTTCCTAGACTTCACATCAAAGCGTCCACACGCAGCGGCGGGCGTCAGCAGCCAATGGGTCCGGTTACCCGGCCTACGCTCCCGTGGTAGAGCTGGAGTTTTGCGGCCAATGCTTCCGATTCGGCATCAGCCATCAGTCGGAGCTTCGATCAGCAAATGTGCTCAGTGCTGGGCAGCTTCAATTCAAATTTGCACCGACCAATTTCAGGAGTTAAAATAGAAAGAAGTATGGTCTCACATCATGGTTAGTTACCAAACAAGGCAAGAAGAAGTCAAATTAAGCACTGAAGTGTAAATGTGGATATAAAACGAAATGCGTTAGATATTGGAAGCAACAAATTTAACATAAAAAAGATAAACATATCATACCCTAAAACAGACTGTTAAATAAGCAGTCAAAGCAAACGCTGAAGACGTAAATGTTGATATGAATAGTCATTGAACGAAATGTGTAAGATCTTCGAAGCAACAACTCTGATAGGAAAATATTAAGATAATGCCCCAGAGCGATCTGATGGATCTGATATTAGCTGGGAGAGCATCGGGCCAAAACTCTGAGCCAGGGGAACCATTACAGGAAAAAACAGTAGGATCACCGAACTTGCCTCCTGCAAAGCGAATGTAAAAATTATTGTCATTGGCTCATTGCAGTAGCAGGGCCCTACAATTGACTAGATCGGGTGAACAAAATGCTTGCACAACCTTGTCAGTTTCTTCTACTCCTATAAAAGTCTGATCCGGTGAGCTTGGCCTTTCTGCCATCCTACAATTTCATCGTCCAATGCGCATCAAACGGTTCTGCTGCTTTCATCAATTTTGCACCGACATATGGGACCCGCGTCTAAGCTATCCAGCTTGCACCGAGACTGGCTCTTTCTCCCTTTCAGGCCGTCCACGCTGCTGAGGCAAGGGTCGATCCTGTCCCGCTCGCCTAGGGCGCCACCGCCACGCTGTGGGTTGCAGCGGCCCACACCGCCTCGCTTCACCGCCTCTAGCCCCCTCGCCTAGCCTACGTCGTCTCGCCTCACTCTCCAAGATCCACAACGGCGTTGCCTCCCTAGCTTCCCCCAGGCCCCAGCCACTCGATGGCGCGAGCTCGGCGCCTCCGCGGCACGCAAAGCTTAGGCTAAGGCTGGTGGACATTGGGATCTCTCCCAGTAGAGAAGGGGATTCGAAGGAACGTCAAAGGGGGCATTTCATAGTTATCAGTAGTTTTCAAGCTCTGGGTTAAGCTGATGTTAGGTCATTGTAGTAACATGATACTTGCAATGTTCCACTATGTTTTCTAATAGGAATCCATGCAGTACTAGAAGAAAGTTGTTCATATAGATCTACCTGCTTTTATGAATTTTAAACTTTGATAATTTATAATGGAAAATTCTCAATGTTTTACTGTATATAAATTATACAGTACTACTAGATTAATCACGAAACTATGTGTCATCATATGCACATATTTATATATAGAAGTTTACTTATTTAAAATATTATTAGTCAAAGTTAAAAAGAGTTTCGATTTTGATCAAACCTATAAATATTTATTTATATTTTAAGACAAACTACTAGTATTTGTTTTTCGCAACAGCATGTTTTATACAAGAAGAAACTTTCAAATCAGTTCTGTATTATGTCACTATCAGTGATCCGTTGGTTCAGCCCTACTGGCCCAGTCACTCCCTCCCCATTTGACCGACGGGCCAGCGGGCAGCGGGGCCCTTTTCATTTCCTACAGAACGCCCCTGCCGACGGGGCCCAAGACTCCAACCTTCACTCACCGTGTAACGCTGTCTCGGTGACGGAGCGGGAGCCGTGAGCGATCCGTAACGGCTCCGTGGGTCGCGCCCGCCCGCCCCCACTAACCCGGATGACCCTCGGTGTAACGTCGTCTACCCTAACGCAGCCGCCGTGTCCGAGAGCGGAGCCAGCGCCGCAACCCTAACGCCGCCACGAGCGGCCATCCATGGCCTCCTGCGACGACGACTTCGGCCTCCTCGCTGATGACGCCCACCCGACTCCTCCGCCTCAGCCTCCCACCGTCCAGCAGCCGGCACCGCAGCTCTGCTTCGCCGACGCGGCCGCGGCCGCGAGCGCGACCACCGGCCCCTTCGTGCCGGCCCAGGAGGAGAGCAACCACCACGCCGAGCGGGACAAGGCGGCGCCCTCCGGGAAGCGCGGGAGGGAGGAGTTCAACAGCGATGGGGGCGAGTACTCCTCCTACATCAACAGCAGCGGCGTCGGGGGCAAAAAGGGCCGTGGCGGAGGTGGTGGGGGCTCGTCGGACTACCGGAAGGATCGCGAGGAGTGGACGGACGGCGCCATCGGCAGCCTCCTCGACGCGTATACGGATCGGTTCGAGCAGCTCAACCGGGGAAACCTCCGTGGCCGGGACTGGGAGGACGTCGCAGCCGCCGTGACCGACGGGCAGGGCAAGACCAGCGGGGTCAAGAGCGTGGAGCAGTGTAAGAACAAGATCGATAACCTCAAGAAGCGCTACAAGGTGGAGTGTCAGCGGCTCGCTGGCTCCGGCGCCACAAGTCACTGGCCCTGGTTCAGGAAGATGGAGCAGATAGTCGGCAACTCTGCTTCTCCTGCATCCTCGAAGCCGCTTGTGACCAGCGACGATGACAAGGCAAGGCAAATGCCGCAGCACAGCAGTAAAAGGTGGCTTACAGTTACATTTTTTTGCTATGACCAATTTGGAGATCTAATAGTAGAACTAAGCTAATGTTTCTCACTTCAGGTATACTGTTTCCTGTGCTGCCCCTCCTAATGTGGTCGGTGCCTCCAGAGGGAACCCTTTCTCAAATCCAAGATGGAAGAGGGTCCTTCTGAAGATTGGAGGTACTGCACTGGCAGGAGAAGCTCCTCAAAATGTTGACCACAAGGTAATACTCCTATATAGTATTAACTACCATGGTTACATCTATTTTGATACTGCCCTGATCATTTCATACAAAACATTTGCATCTCGTCAGGTCGTTATGCTTATTGCTAGGGAAGTTCAGGTGGCCTGTCATCATGGTGTTCAGGTAACTAGGGTACATCCATTTGGGAGATGCATTTTTTTTATATATCAAGCAGCACTTGCCAAGTGAATATTGCATTTTGACCAATCAGGTGGCAATTGTGGTGGGAGGGCGGAATATATTCTGTGGTGACAATTGGGTAGCTGCAACAGGCATAGATAGAGCTTCAACTTACCCAATTGGGTAATCTCCTGTCATTGCTATATTTCCTATGATCTTCTGCCCTGTGCTTGATTTGCTTACTCCTACATCCTACTGAGATTTTTAATGATGAGCAAACAACTTTCCCATTTATTTGTATCCTTTGAGACAAAATACAGTTGCGGTCATGCATATAGTTTGTTGTTCCAATTTACTTTGCAATTTGGTCACCTATGCTAGTGCCTGCGAGTGTTGACCTAAATGACCTGTTTATTGGTTGGGGGACAAGTAGTATAATCCATTGGATGGACAACAGTGGGGGTAGCATTTGTGAGTTTGGGGCATATGCTACTACTTCACTATCTGTCTCATTACATTCGTTCGCGCAGTTGATCAAATGCCCTGTGAAGTATTTCTCAGGATCAAAATTATAGGTTTTCTTTGTCTCAGTTACCATTACTCGTTAGTTTATCGGGATTTCTTGTAGCTGGTTTTTAGAGGATTCTCAGGACAAGTAAATGATGGATGATGGAATAATCATGAGTTCAGTTATGTTTTTCAACCTGATCACTGCAGAAGCTCAGCTCCACAGGTTTCAAGCTATATCTCCACTTGCACCATTTTTTCACGTTTTTGTTTTTTTTTCTTTTTATTAGGTAGATATATGCAGTCTCGTATCCAATTGCAGTAGGCTGGTAGCTTATTAGAGCAGCCTGTCAGGTTCAGCCTATTTTCATTTATTTACAGTGACTTGTTAGGAGCAGACTGCCATGTTGAATTTTATCATTTTATCATCCACCCCACTAAACATCAGAATTAGGTGCTTGACTCCCAGCTAGTGGTTCAATAAGCAGTTATACTTCAATCTTATTTTCTTAATAAGCATCAATGAACCTATGTGTTCATATGATTTACACATTGAGACTGCATTTTTAGCTACCAAAATTTATTTGCTTATGTCGTTATTATTTGTCCTCATTTAGTATCTTTCCTTCTATACTGTTTGAGAGCTTGTGATCAACTGCTATTTCTGTGACATGTGTATATGCTGACTCCTATCTGTTTACATTTTTTTTAGAATGATGGCTTCAGTGATGAATTCATTACTGCTACAAGCATCACTTGAAAAGATAGGTGTGGAGACACGTGTCCAGACTGCATTGACGATGCAAGAAGTTGCAGAGCCATATATTAGGCGCAGAGCCATACGTCATCTTGAGAAAGGAAGAGTTGTTATTTTTGGTGGGATTGGTGCAGGCATAGGAAATCCACTTTTCACAACAGATACAGCCGCTGCCTTGAGAGCTTCTGAAAGTATGCCATTTAATCCTCTCTTATCCTGTTGCTATTCTTCTCATGGCATACTAATGGATTTGCACTTACAAATTCCTATTTGCAAATGCTGTAGTTATGTTTCTGCGACCATATATAAAGAGAAGAAATCTGACTTCAGTTGCTTTTTCAACCAGTCAATGCAGATGTTGTCCTTAAAGGTTTTGTTGGTGACAATGAATACGGTTGTGCTCCTCGGACCAATAGTAACACATCATTTGAGCATATCTCATTTAGGGAGCTAGCAGCAAGAGGATTTAGCAGAATGGATCTTACAGCAATTACATGTTGTGAGGAAAACAATATTCCTGGTTAGTCTCTTGGCAAATCGTTTGCAACCTTTCTTCTTTTTGCTCCTTAATGGATGATATTTATATGGTTTGTTGCTTTGCAGTTGTCATCTTTAACATGTTGGAGCCTGGTAACATCTCCAGAGCGATTTGTGGAGATCAAATAGGTACCTTAGTTGACCAGTCAGGAAGGATCACATAAATCATGAGGATTATCAGTGTGAGAGCTTCCGATCATGCCAATACTGTTGGAGCATCATGCAATTCTTAGCTTGCATGGATTTTTCTGAGTAGGATAGGGGAAGCATGTTCACCAGACAGAAGCTTACCTTAATTTTCCTGGGCTGTGTAATGTGTTATGGTGGCGATTATCATTGTTTAGATAAAAGTACTTATCCTGTAATGTCTGTCTGTATTGTGATCTGTAGATTAGTTGAGAAGGGCTTGAGGTTTTTGTAAAGTGACTCATGGGGTGCCCAGATTAGAATGTAGTGGTAAATCTTGTAACGTTGTTGTTTGAGCTCACTGTTGTATTTGAAAGAAACCAGCTCTGTATTGTGTTAGCGCTCCCGCTTATCAGTTATGGAGTACTCCGACCTCTATTTTTTTTTCCTTGGCCCAACACTAATTAAGCTTTCCTTGTGTCCTGTTTACTACTGCAAATACATTTTCAGACTCTAGAAAGTGATTGTATTGGTTTATTCGAATTCTCTAGTTGGAGATGCGGCAGCCAGCGAAGCGGGCGTTCTGGGAAAGAGATTTACCAATGGTGATGTTCTTTTGTGCGGGCAGGCCTTGGCTGCGTCCAGGGGATGGAGACTGATGGTATCTAGCAAGTAGCAACTGGAGATCTATCTTCGACAAGGCGCATGCAAAAGCAAACCAGAATACAAGATAATGCAGTTGTAGTCTGAATATTTCCTTGCCACTTGCAGGACCCATACAATGTTAGTCAGTCCTTTGTCATCTGTACCATTTCTTTGTTGATGATTACTTAGCAGTTGTAAGCCCAATACGCTAGCTAAGTCGCCCAAGCAGATTTCAACAATTTTTTCCTACCGAAACTGCTTGGAACACATATCATTTGATGTTTCTGAATATGGCCTGCACGGAGCTTACATGATGCAACGCACTCACTAATCTCATCATCTCTGAAGCTTTTTTGTACTTCCATGCTCTTGTAGGCTATGTGAATTTACTATATGTAATTCGAAGTAAAATTTTCATTTGGCCTCCCTTTAAAACTTATCTACAAGTATTCGGCCTCTCTCATGTTCAACGGGCCTAAAAATGCAGACCTGATTCCTGAAGATATAGAACAGGACAACCAATATAGTAGCGGATACTTGGTGGCCATGGTGGAAGTAGCTGGGGCTGGCCGACTACATGACCGGCCAGAACTGCATGTAGCTCAGCCAGGCCGGTGTTTCTCCTGCTTTCTCTGAAGCCTCCCTGATGGTGGCCCCATTTGCTCCATTGGAGGAGGGTGAAGAAGCGGCCAGACCCAGAGCTGAAGACTTGGGGCAGAGGAAGAAGCTCCTGGACCCCAATTCCAAGACATTCTCACTTGGGTCCAAACCTAGGTACAAAGAAAAAAGGACAAGAGAAGAATGAGGAAGACTGAACTTTGAAAGCCCTTCCAGAATGTGTAGATAACTTGCTCAATTGGATCTCTCTAGGCAACGCAAGATGATTAAATGTAGTCCCTGGCGCCTGAGCCGCACATTATTCATGGTTGAATTTCAGACAAAATTGCATGATTAATCAGAGCAGTTTCATTGCTGAAGCTGTTTTGATTAGCTCTATCTTCTTAATTAGGTGAAGAACTTGGCAGGCGATCAAAGCGAAATCAGAGTTGGAGATGCAAAAGGAACCAAGGAACGTACTCTCCAAGCTGAACTGGGAGTAGTGGAGACCGAAGGCGGCCGGGTCGGCCGACGGCAGCAGCGGCCGGCGGCCTTCCTTGGCGTAGATCCCCACGGCGGCCGCCACCAGGTCCGACACGCGCCACTCCGCGGACGCCATGACGTGAAGCGGCCACATGCTGCGCTGCACCGACACGCTCACCAGCACCTTGCTCGGCGTCCTCCTCCGGGTCCCCGTCTCACCGTCTGGGGCACCACCGGAACAGGAGCTCGCGCTCCTCATGCCGGCCAGCAGGTCCGGCTGCGTCCTGGGCCTCCGCTTCGGTAGCAGCCTCTGCTCCGCCCCGCGCCCGTGGAACGACGCCGACCGCTGCCACGCCGCCGTCTCCTGCCTGTGCCTGCCACCCCCGCCGGCACCCGAGCAGCCCTTCTCGCCGCGTGGTGGAGCCAGAGGAGGCATCCCTTGGCGTGTTGGCCTCGTCGCAGGACGACTCTACACGTGGAGGCGATCACCCGACGGCGCGCGTGTCACGGCAGTCGGTGGTGGCTGCGGCGAGACGCATGGCGACCGGACGACGCGGGCGTGCATGCAACGCACCGCATGCTGCAGGCGGCAGCTGCTCCTCCGGCCACCATGCAAGAGCGCCGCAAGGCGATGGTTAATCGAGGCTGCAAGTAACCGAAGCAAGCCAGCCCAGCGAGAGAGAGACTTGTCCTACTCCTGTGCAAATGCCAATGGAGGCAAAGGACGCGCACATATAAGCCAGCCATTGGCGACATCACATCATCAATAATTACGTCAGTTTCGGACCAACTCCAAATTGCCGTGACGCTGCACTTAATCGGGGAATCTTTGAGACAGGTCATTAGGACCAGCACCAGCCATGTGTATCACTTGCTCGAGACTGGGAGCCACACATCGGCATCTCGATAGGTCGACGGGACGATGGATGGGTCCGACCGCGAAAGACGACGACGGATGGCGACCAGTGAACTCGGCTTAGGCGTCACGTCCGTTCCCACAAAAATCTTTGCTCTAATCTCCAGGAGACGATTCCCGCGGGGTCGTCAATCGGCTGCCGTGTGCAGAACTCGACCATTTGTCGGGCGGATACGGCATAATTGGCGCTGTTTGGCGGCGATTGGGACCGGAGCAGACAGGAAAAGAACGGATTGAGAAGTGGCTGGCTGCGGACGTTCCTGGAAGGTAAAGCGAAAGGAGTGGGCGCGGTGGAGCTCGCAACTGGGGGCGGGCTGGCCTGCGCGACTGCGCTTGCCTCATGCCTGATGGCCGCGCCGCCGACAACGACGACGCCGACCAAATAATGCGCTCCACGCATTGCCGATGATCCGTGTCTCACGTGCGGGCCGTTGGATCAATCATCGGCGCTGCATGATTTTTTTTGGGTGAAAACGGAGTCAGTCTGGATCGCGTGCATCATCCATTCTTCTTGCTGACACTAGCCAGGATGGCGGCCCGGCGGGCTACTCGACCAGAGCGTAGCTCTAGCCCGAGCAAGGTGAAGCGTCTCATCTTCGGCATCTCGCTCCTACCGCTCGGCTATCTCTTGCCTTGTTGCTTCGCCGTTCTATGCTTATGCACCCATCACCGGTCACCAACACGTACTGAGCAGCTGCGCTTCTGTCCTCTGCTTCCGCTTTCCTCCGTCGGCGAGCACCTTTTTCTTCCGTATAAGTTACAGTTGCAGACACTAGTTTAGACCGGCACCCAGGTGGTGATTTGGTGAAGGTCATGGCGCCAAAACAAGTGGGCGACTTGGTTACCTCTCTCTCTCTTTCTCTCTCTACGCCAACCCTATGCGTCGTCGCGTCGCGTGCTTGGGTGCGCGCTGTGACGACGATCTGAGGCCATGACGTCGCAACAGGGAGCGCGGCGACTGCTCGGAGCCGAAAGGCAGCAGTGCGGACTTCGACGTCGCCCGTGTCAATGAACATCAGGTAGCGGGCTGCGAAGAAGATGGCGAACTGGGTCTTGTTCGCCGGCGGGCTCGGCGCGCTAGCTATGGCTCCCGGGGGCGAGGTTGATGTGGGTGGCTTGTCGTTGAGCAGTTTCACGGCCAATTCCCGTTGCTGGAATACTCGACGTCCGCGAGTGGGGGCAGTGACGCGCACAACTCCGCCAGTGACGTTCACGAGCGGTTGGGGGGGGGGGGGGGGGGTGCAGATGTGCAAAAAAGTGCAACGTTTCAGAATGAACTTCAAAATTCAACATGACAGCAGTTTTCTAAACGTACAACGCAACTTCTGTAACCGTGAGCACTGAGCAACTGCACCATCGATGGGTGGCGCGTTCCAACGCTTCTTCCTGCGAGCAATTGCGCGATGTAAGCAACGAGCTGCATGTATAATAATGATGCTAATTGTTCGGGTCCCTGATTAAGCTGCCCCGGCCTGTTTGATGATGCACTCCGGATGCTGACACTATCTTATCTTAACCTGTATAATATACTCTCTCTGTTCCTAAATTATTGACACCGTTGACTTCAGACATCAACTTTATCATTCGTCTTATTAAAAAAATTAATTTAAATATGTAAAATTATAATTTATAATTCTAACAAACTTTTTTTAATAAAACAAATGATAAAAATTAATGTTTGAAGTCAACGGTATCAATACTTTAGAAACGAAGAGAGTACTGGCTAGTGTTGGAGGAGCAGTAGTAAAATGATGATGCGAAGCTTCATATCTCACGTTTTGTTTCCGACGAACAGGATAACAAAATAATAACACGTGCGCGCACGTGTTTGACTTCGGCGAGCGTCGATCGACAGGATGGATGGCAGCGGCGGTTGGCTAGTGGATCGGTCAGGGTGGTCCATCTGCACGAGCACGGAGCGCGCCATACGTCTCGCTGCGGTGGCCAGAGATGCGCGCGCAGGCGGCGCGGAGGCAAGCGCCTAGGCGGCTTGGCCGCGGGCGCGCGCAGCGAGCGAGCTTTTGCGGCGTTCTCCTCGTTCTTCCGTTCCGGAGCGGCGACCTCGGCAGCAGTCTCGGTCTTTCAGGTCGTGTTCCCTCTGCGATGGTGCAGTCGGTCTGGTGCGTTCGCGTCCCTATGCGCCGAGCAGGATTGCTTGACTCGATTCGAAGTGGTGGCTGGCTGGTGGACAGGGCGCGTACGTGCACCCCTAAACGACTCGTCAACTCCAGCAAAAGAAAATGACTTAGATTGACGACTAGAGCGAACGGGTCTTGAGCTCGATCGGGACGGAGCTGGGACCGGTGGGGACTGGGTTGTCCTAGGGGACAAGACAAGGGCACCACGTGTCTCAACTCAAATTGGACACAGTCCCCTGAAATGACCACGCGTGAGCCTGTAACCGCGCACGTTTTTGAGGGGATAGTCTTCCGGTTGTTCCACGAAGTGACGGCGAAGGCGGGCGCGGGAAACAGCCGCCGAGGCAAGGCACGGCAAGGGGGGATGCACTGCACGCTCCGTTGCACTTGCGTTCCTCCGCGGGCGTTGGGGTTGGGGTGAAGCGGCGGAGATTTGCTTCGGCGCTGACCTGACCAGCCGAGCCTCTGAGACATCACGCCAATCCGCGCCACCCTATATATCGCACCCCACCGTCCCGTACGCTCCTCAGCTTCTCGCTTTGAAGCTTCATCAAACTTACCAGGTTACCTGGCACGGTTCCTACCTGTACGATTACGAATCAGAGCGCGAAGCCAAGAAACAGAGAAGCGGTAGCTGAGCTGAGATAATTGGTTTTGCTATGGCTGCGGCGAGTTTGATCGAGGCGCCCACTGGCCATAATCCTAGGCTCGCGTCCCACGCCCCGGGGAGGGCCAGCGGCGTGGTGAGGTGCTCGTTGCAGGGCGCGGTGGTCGGCGGGCGGACGGAGTGGCAGAGCAGCTGCGCGGTGCTCTCGAGCAAGGTGGCCGCGCTCACTTCGCACTCCGTGAACGGCCAGGTCGCGTCGCCGCCCGCGCCGCCGCAGAACGGGTCGGTGTTGGACCTGGTCCCGGTGAGCAGCAGCATCATTGACAACGGTGCCGCGGCCGCCAAGAACCTGCCGCAGCCGCTGCGCATCTCGGACCTGTTGCCCGCGCCGCTGCACGGGTCGCAGCTGCGCGTGGCGTACCAGGGCGTGCCGGGCGCGTACAACGAGAAGGCGGCGGGGAAGGCGTACCCGGGCAGCGAGGCCGTCCCGTGCGACCAGTTCGAGGTGGCGTTCCAGGCCGTGGAGCAGTGGGTCGCGGACCGCGCGGTGCTCCCCGTGGAGAACTCGCTCGGCGGCAGCATCCACCGCAACTACGACCTGCTACTGCGGCACCGCCTCCACGTAGTCGGCGAGGTGCAGCTGCCCGTGCACCACTGCCTCCTCGCGCTGCCCGGGGTGCGCAAAGAGCACCTCACCCGCGTCATCAGCCACCCGCAGGCGCTGGCGCAGTGCGAGCACACGCTGACGACCATGGGGCTCGACGTCGTCCGCGAGGCGTTCGACGACACGGCCGGCGCGGCGGAGCACGTGGCGGCCAACGGGCTCCGCGACACGGCCGCCATCGCGTCGGCCCGCGCCGCCGAGCTGTACGGGATGGAGGTGCTCGCGGACGGCATCCAGGACGACTCCGGCAACGTGACGCGGTTCGTGGTGCTCGCCCGCGAGCCCATCGTCCCGCGCACCGACCGGCCGTTCAAGACCAGCATCGTGTTCGCACACGACGAGGAAGGGACCTCCGTGCTGTTCAAGGTGCTCTCCGCGTTCGCGTTCCGCGACATCAGCCTCACCAACCGCGGCACCGCCACCGCCCCATCCGCCTCGTCGACGACGCCAACCGCGGCACCGCGAAGCACTTCGAGTACATGTTCTACGTCGACTTCCAGGCCTCCCTCGCCGAGCCCCGCGCGCAGAACGCGCTGGCCGAGGTCCAGGAGTTCACCTCCTTCTTGCGGGTGCTCGGGAGCTACCCAATGGACGTGACCCCCATGACCGCGGGCTCATCATCCGATTCCTCCTCTTCGTGATTGCTTCCTAGAGCTCCGAGGAAAATTCCTCGAGTAGGGACGTTGGTTTCTGGTCATTGTCGTCCTACTCGTTAGATCTCGCCTTGAAGGGAGTAATTAATTTTGTTTTTTTACCATGATAATATCTGTAACTGTTACTATTACAAGCTAAATTCATCTGCAATGGATATATCTGTAAGATAGGTACTACATGAAAGGAATCATGCGCTTTTCTACCTCCAAATCTTATTTTACCTCCAAATGTCGAGAGATGTTACAAGGTGAGTTAATCACTAGTTAAAAATAGAGAGTTACCTATCAAAATACCAAAATGTTGGATCTAATAAAAAAATAATAAATTCAATACTAATTTTTTAAAATCAATAGATGAGATTAATTAAGAAGAGGGAGATAACTTTAATACCTCTTAATCAGTGTAATACGTCTCCCAAATGTTAACTGTATGTGGCGATGACATATTCTTCGTCGTCTTCCTTTTCATGGTAACCTTTTGCAGATTTGCCTCGGCACTTCGCGTAAGTACACGACGCCGTGCATCGTCGGGCGTCGTGCGAGGACCCTCTGCCAAAGTTTTAAAACCCCCTGCAGCACCGGTTTTCAACAGCGCTGCAAATTAAACTGACTAACCGGTGAAATCTACTATTTTTTTTATTTTTTTACTACTCTAGAAATAGTGTTATTTTTTAGTGAAAATTAGTCATTTGATAAAACCGTACCAGCCACATGCAGTGATGACTGTCTGAATAGCAGAATGCCAAGGATCCCAGTCCCTTCTCGAAGTGGTATGGTCAAAGACTTGGGGAAAACTGAAAATGAGTTAATAAGGTCAAAGCGTGCGTGCGCATTGGCAACCTTTTCAAAGAACGGGAGGTGAACTACTCCGTCCTTAGCGTAAACTATCAGCACATAACCTCTCATCAACCGCATGTTTATGGTGGGACATTGACGGACACATTCCAGTGATTAAATTCACCAATCTTAACAGCGACATCGCACCAAAGCCCGGCTGGCTACGCTGTCCAACCGCAGCCACAGTACGAAGGAGCGCCATGTATAATGTGGATGCGGCACCGCTGATAAAAGCAACGCCTATCGCTATATAAACGACAAGATGCTAGAGTTGCTAACTTGCAAAGTTGCAATCCATAAATTGTGCCAATAAGCTGCTAGTGCAGAAGACGCAGTTTTCAGGCCCAGAAGCAAGGGGGAAAGCCAACCACCAAGAAAAAAAAGGCCATAGTTATTATCATTGGAAATGTATTTCTTTTCGTATCGCCAAAGTTTATACTTCACTGTTTGACAAGGTGTGCTGTTTTAGTATTCACTACTCCGTAATTGGTTGACTAGCGGTGAAAACTTAGCGCTATGAGGTTACTCTCCAAACCTCTTTAGTTCAAAAAAAAAAAAAACTAGCTAAAGTGGTTCAGAGGTTAACCCTAGTTGTAACTATTTACATCTCTACGGTTGGCACAGTTGGGTACCGATCGTCAAAGTCTCAAAGAACTCCAAAAACTATGCTTAAGGAAATAACGAAATTGGTTCACACTAACAATGGAGCTTTGCTTGTGATGAGACACCAATGTGAACTGACACTGTCAATCAACATGATGTCAAATGCAAATTTAATTGAGTTATTCAACCACTGTCCATGTTTCTGTAGCGAGTAAGATTGGGTTGGCAATTGTCAATGAGCTCTCTACTTTGGATCAGGTCAACTGAATCATTTCATCAGATCGATGAAGAAAATTCGTCTGATGTTTTTCATTTTTCTCCCAAAAGAATCTCATGGATTTCTTGTGGTCCATCTACACCATCCCTCTCATTAATTTATATTTATCGGGATGATGTACCCGAGTACCTACAGTTCTGACCTAGTCAGCAAGCCCAGCTGCTAGGGATGGCCCATCAAACTTTGGTTCCACAAACGACTCAACTCCGCTAAGTTTTGAAGATGTGGTCCGACCACCCGAGGGTCGGACTTACTCGAAGACATGACCTGACCATTTGAGGGTCAAGGCCGCCCGACGACACGGTTCGACCATTCGTCGGTCGGAACCACCTTTCTCATCCGACCTATGGGTCGTGCACCGCTTTGGACGACCATTGCTCGATAGGAGTGCAACAGGCACTGTGTACCGAGAAAAGCCGACTCTGTCCACCTCGCGGCGATCAAAGGACGGAGATGAGGACGATGACAAGACGACCTGGCACCCAGAAGCTGTCAAGGAATCAACTTCGAGATGTCCGTGGCCCCACCCATCAGAGAGCCACTCGGTTACATAGGCGTCAAACCTTGTAACTCCAGCCCGTCCCTATATAAGGGTGTGCCTGGACCCTTAGAAAAGGAGAAGAATAACGATGACAACGATACCACATTAGAAACACGCACGAAAACCTAGAGTTCTCATTCGAGCAAGAACACTAACATCATTGTAACCCCTTTTTTTTTTGTCAGACTCCACGATATACACATTCCGATCTTAAATGTAAGGTATTACGTCTCTTTGATGATTCGAACCAGGTTAAAATCTTTTGAGTCTTCTGTAGAGTAGGCCACCTCAAAGAGAAGAGTGCATAAATCTCTCTCCGATACACAAATTTTACTGTACTAGCGGTACGAAACACCGACGATATTCTTGTAGCAATACAAGTTGGTGAAACGGGTGTAGTTCAACTGGTTAAGTTCCTTGTGATATAACCAACCCATTCGATTTTTGAGTCTTAAAGCTCACACAGATGTTCATTTATGACTAAATTAATGATGATGTTTTGGTCAACCATATTCGTTCCTAATAATTCATAGTGATATTGTGTCTGTATGAGTATTTAATTTAAGGGGGGTAAAAGAGAAAGACACGGCGAGCTGGGTTGTGTCACGGCAACCCGTGCAAATGGTGAAAGCCCGTAAGGTTGCTAGGAACCGCAGGGTCCGCCGCAGGCCTTCAAGAACTTGCGCTGTGCGGCGATGGATTCTCTTTTGCACTTATAAAATGCAGCGGATCATGGTACCGTGAACATTTTTTGCACGGCCGCACAAACTTGTCAAGCAAATGAAATACCCGTATCGTACTCTTCGGGGAACGACTCCATCAGGGCGGATCCAAGGGGGTGCTGCGGCTGCTGCCCCCACTCCAGCACCCCATTGGCTTCGAAATCCTACTTATTTTAAGTGCTAAGTCTGACAAATGATATAATACTACAATGCCCATTTAAATATTAAATAAGAAGGTTAGCACCCCTTGTTTGGAAGCAAGCTGCAGGTTGCCACACTGCAAGTTTGGCGTCGCCAAATGTGTGGCGATCGTTTTGTGCGCCACAGTTTTGGCATGGTTTGGAGTCCACAATGAATTGGCTAGCTGTAGGTGCGCTGAACCTTGCCGTAAGTGCGGTAACGAAGCAAACCATGGCTTTAAGTTATGACGCCAAAACTGTGACAAGGTGTGGCAATTTGTGGACGTCATCTAAACATCCCCTTAAAGAGCTGTTTGGACGCTAACCGAAGAGTGCCACGCCGCTACCGCGGCTGCGCCGAAGCTCTGGCGAAGAATTCATTCGCCGTACTTTCGGCGTCGCGTGGCCAGGGTTTAACTTATGGTTTGTACCATAATATAAAAACCATAAAAACCGTTAAAATTATTCGGTTTTTTCGTTCAAATTTTAATTTTTAAATTTTGAGATGGTTTGGACGGTTCGAAAACAGTAAATCGAGCGGCTTTCGCGATAAACCGCGCGGTTTTTTTGGAAACCAGTAACAGCGAAAACCGAGCGTCTTTTTCCTGAAAACCGCGTGATTTTTGCGGTAAACCGTTTGATTTATCTGAAAACCGATAAATTAGTGAAAAATAAAAAATTAGATTAAAAAGTGCTGGAAAATTGGGCATGACCTATTCTAATTTCTTTTAATATCAACATTTACAACATACTTCATCCACAAATAAAAAACAGTTATTCATTCATAACAAATTCAAAATTCGAAACACAATAAATCCATATATATATATGTTGTTCATTCACAACAAATCTAAAGTTTATACATAGTTTTCGAAGCATATTTTACTTATAGATTGTACTCCAATCAAAATATGCATTGTCGCACTTTTCACTTGAGAGGAGTTGAATTTCTCTAGTAGCTTAATAACTCCGCTTTGAATTCATTTCAAGATTGTCTCGTCCAAGCAGTAGTTGTCTCCCATTGCGAGTATAACATGTTATAAAACTCTGAATTTTGCCATTGGTATACCCATGTGGTGGGAGGTTGTGTGCTACGATCACCGTACAGATAATTGTAATACTCATTACCTCGGTTGTATGAGGAATTACTGTCTGACATGAAATAGTATGTGCCGTAGTAATGCTGCCTCTCCCATCGATATCTTTGGTGACTGTGGAGCACCATGGTCCTCATCCTGTGTAGCATAGGTATAGTCTGTCTCACCTGCAAAAGAAGTGAAGTGTAAGATAAATGAGTCAAAATTGATCGTATGATGTGAAAAATTTGTTACCTGTGAAATGATGAGTTGTGACCTGTGCCTGTGACTTAGAAACCATACTGTCTGGTGAGTCTCCAGATGTAGTTCGGAAGCTGCTATTATTTGATTCCTGGTAGACTGAGCTTCGTCTGGCGTCTTCAGAATCTGTGGAGTCGTCACTGTCTACATTCTTACCTTTCCTTTTGCTTCTTAACCTCATCTTTTTTTCTGTCTTACAGTTTGAACCTTTCTCTTGCCTATAGGAGTATCACCCACATTTTGATCTGCCCATTCAGATATTGTTGCAGCACGAGACAAGCGCAGCAACTGTCTACCAGCGTCATCATCTGTAACAAGACGGCTGCGTATAGGACTGTCAGTCTCGGTGCCCTCTTCATCAAGAATAGGGTCAGAATTTGATCTTCTATGTTCCATCCATTTTCGAATAAGATTTGAAAAATCATACAACGACAGCTCCATGAGACGATCAAATGGATCGGCTTTTGGTGGCTTATAAGTCCATGAAACATCACGCATACGGATCCGAAGGTTGTAGTTAACATACACCAGCTTATGCAATTTCTCATGAGATAATCTATTACGCACCTTCGTGTGGATCAATGCAAATATACTCCAGTAGCGCTCACAACCACTGGATGATGCACACTGTGAGACTATCCATAATGCAAGCTGCTGGAGATGAGGTGTATCACCTCCAAACATGTTCCACCAAGCTGCTGGAGAAGTATTCTTATCCACTGTCATTCTGTTGGCCAACTCAGTGTCGAATGAACCTTGTTTTCTTCTAAAAATTTCTGCCTCCTGCAGGGCATGCACACACAAGTCGGTTGATGCTATGCGTGTAAATGCCTCTCGAATATCGTTCATCATATTTCGACCCATCTCGTAAGAATAGTGACTTCTTGGGTTCAAAGATCTAGCTGCACATGTAACAATAGTTAGATATTGTTGCAGTAGAAATAAAAAATACAATAATATTTTTTCGTAAGTACGTATTACCTGCATTCACAAAGGTATCATTGCAAATGTCCACCATCCTACGATTTATAATATCTATATACCTCTGCATCTTTCGCTCATCATTCCTATAAAGAGCTTTATACTCATTTTTACATAAATGATATCTGAGAAGTACTTCACTCAAGGTAGGGCGCTTGTCTTGATCAGCAAACCGAAGAAACGTATACAAAGGTTACACTGCATCTACCACATGTTTCATTGAATCCCACTATGACATGCTTGCTAGGCAGGAGTGAGCATGCCTTCCGTCCTCAGTATTGGCAAATCTACTATTTAAAAATGTCTGAGAACCCATCTATGCCATAAATTTTTCTCTCCGACAAAGCATTCTCTCAAAAAACATGTAGTTTGTGCCAAAACGTGTTGCATTTCATCTTATCAACTCACCACCAATAGCATTGGTCATCATAGAGTGCAACTGATTATGATTATACAACCAACGAGAAATGTTGCAAGCCGACTGTATTATAGCTTTATGCTCTAGAAACTCACTAATAGCCTTTAGCATCAGGTTGATTGTATGTGCCACACGTAGTTGCCAAACAATATGAGGATACTTGTTTATTAACAGCCAACAATTCCTGAAAATGACCAACTATGTTCTAAATTTGCTAACAAATCGACTAATATTTGAACAAAAAACACAAAAACAACCATCACCTTCGATGCCACGGAAACCCACCAGATCGAACGGCTTTGTGAGACCCTCTTTCAGAAAGGAGCGTCTATGTGCCACCTGTACAATTCTCTAGATCCGTAGCTGGTACGCACATTCAGAACAAAGCAGTATTTATTACTCGTACTTTATTACAACACACTACACGACCTATGAGGTTCGACAAACAAGACTAGAGCACAAGCATGAGTCGGCACAACGACTTTGGGCAAACCACACCTAGTCTATACACATATCACAGGCAACTTGACGGCGGACGAAACTTCTACTCTTCGTAGTCAGCATCTTCTTCGTCATCCTCGTCTTCTGAGCAAAAGTAGCAACAACGGAAGGAGTGAGTACAATGGTACTCAGCAAGTCCCAACAAGAAGTATGTAAGGGGTTTCGCCGTAGCGAAGCAAGGAAAGCTTGGGGTAAAATTTTGCGGAAAGCATGTTTTCATGCCGGCTCTCTACTTAGAAGAAAATTTAAAGTAGAGAGAAGAGCATTTGCTATATTTTAGTAGAGTGGACCTGAGAAAGGTTTTCACTCCTCTCCGCAGTTCTCAAGTTTTATATTGGACGTAAGCACTCTCGTGCCGGCCCTAGGTACACAACCATGCAATTCTAAAACACGGGTTGCTACACCCACTCACGCATCAAGACAATGAATAAAGTCTAATCGTAGGACGCTCGAATAGTAGCATGTCAATATCGTGACAACGGCCTATCCGGAAGGATTTTTAACTCTGCAGAGGTTGTACACTGTACCCACAGGTTATGCTACTCCTGATCATTAGAGCTACATAACGCCTATCCACATCTACGCAGTTTTTCACAGATTCCACTCAAGGTGCAAACAGGGGCCATCCCTCGGGGTTTTCCAGGCCGTCGATGACGCGTCGGTACATTCTCGGAGCCGGGTCGTGAATATCCACCGCATTTACGCCTTTTCTTGGTCCTCTTCAATCCCGAGTATTACCAAACCAGGGGCTATATCCATGGGCTTACGCTCCCATGACGCAGGCAATTACCGTCGAAGGCCAGGCATCGAGTCATCTCACGCCCTTCTCCTGTTCCTTTGTGTCTTCACTACCGACCCTCCAGTGGTTCGATGTGGAAAGAATACGTAGAGAGAGTAAGTCCTGCCCAAAAAGTACAGGTTCTGTGGTTGCACGGAAATTACTAAGTCGAGGGCTAATGAACCGGTCTTTATATAGCAGGGGTGACGGTCTCATCCACGGCAGGTGGACCACAACGATGCCTATACACTTATCACCATCACCTCAGGTGAGCCCCACCCTACGGCCAGAAATGTCCCCTCTTCACCTAGCACTAGTTGTTCTAATCTCATCTCTTTTGTTTATACTCACACCACCAAACTCTTTATAACTCGTTTTGTAAATTAATGGTAGATGGTGTGGCGGTGTAGAGCACCGCAGATGGAGTCCTAAGCAGTTCTAGTAACAAGGTAGTATCCGTTCCGTAAAACTAACTAGGAATAGAAATTCCTACAGTTATCAAAGACACGTCGGTAATGGCTTTTCAATGGAAATATCTATATTTATACACCAAGTTACTGACATAAATATAAATACCTGAGATCGAATAGGTATTAAACTACACAATGTTTAACACATTCTAAAGTAGGCTAGCATCGCTGTCTATCGGCGCAGTAAATAAAACTTGGGTTCAATGGGCTTAAGATGGGTTAGGACTTGCCTTCAGTTGCTTCTTCGAAGTCCGCTTCAGGCTCGGGTTCTTCAGGCTCTTCGGGCTCTTGGGCGGCTTCAACTTCTTCTTCTTCTGCTACAAATAATAGCTACAATAAGACTACCAAAGAACAACCAAAAAACTAAGAAAAGACAATCATCAAACATGTTATGGAGTTTGAATAGGCTAGGATGGTAGGGCCCATGATGTGGGTTCCAATGGTATATTGGTTGTGATTATCGGAGTTAGGATGTGGCAGCAAAGTTAACGGCAACGTGTTATGACGGACTGCAGAAAAATCTGTTTGGACGCGGGGTTCGGCCAGTGTCCATGCCCTCTGGGCACTCAGGTGCCTGAAATCCGAGATTTTCCCGTGGACCTGTGGGTTGTGGTGAAAATTCGGGGTTTTCCTGGACACGTGAAAGTTCAGAGTTTTCGTAGACACGGGAAAGTTCCGGGGTTTCCACGAATACGGGAAAGTTCGGGGTTCACGGGAAAGTTCGGGGTTCACGAAAAGTTCGGGGTTCACGGAAAATTCGGGGTTCACGGGAAAGTTCGGGGTTCACAGAAAGTTTGGGGTTCACGGGTCGTTCGGGGTTCACGGGAAGTTGAGGGTTCACAGGAAAGTTCGGGGTTCACGGGAAGTTCGGGGTTCACGGGAAAGTTCGGGCATGGAGCGTCTGTGCCCGTGCCCGAGGTGATGGACATGGGGAAAGGACTGTGTCCTCAGCTCCTGGACAAGGGCAAGGACCGTGTCCAACGAGTTCGGGGTCGAGCACGCTCAAACCAAGGTTTTTACTAACCGTGTAACTCTGTGACATGTACAATGTGATCTAGGGTCCATTGGTCAGGGACCTGGACTGTGGGCATGGTCTAGCCGATGTGGAACGGGCATAACATGCATGGGGCATGCCGACCGCACTCTCGGCGTGCACCGGGCACGCACCAAACTTGCCGACGCGTTCCCGGAAACTTCGCTGTGATTCCCATGCCGAGAACTTGTATTCTGGACTCCCTGTGATCTAGCCTAACTGGTGACGGGGTTGTGGTTTGGTGAAAACCGACATGGCGGTTGGAACGTGAGAGGGGTGAGCACGTACCGAACGCGCTCTGGGCGCGTCCCGGCGCCTTTGGGCGTGCTAGGGCGCGACTGTGCGCACCGCACGTTCCCAGCGTTGCAGGGCAAGGGGCCGCGCAACACCTAACTAGGTGGGTTCCCTGAGTCCAAGCGAGGATGGTGACGCGCGTGAGTTCGCCGGCAGATCGAGGCGTGACGGCCGGCGACGTGGAGCGGTGACGCGTGGCGGGGGTGCTCGCGGGGAGGCCGGCTGCGGCCTCTGCAAGCTCTACAGCGACTACGGTAGGCTTTGGCTCAGTAACGGGAAGCTTCGTGCACGAGTAATTAGCAATTGGTGGCCGGACCAAGTTGAACGCCGGTGATGGTGAGCGGCGGCCGGATTTTGGGAAACTCGAAATTGGCTGAGGTGAGGCGAAATTTCCGGTGAGGGAGAGGGCCCTAACCTTGTGTGCGATGTGGCGCAGCGTGGGGACGCGCGGGCGCGGTGTGGGAATGAGTTTAGAGTTGGTGGGGAGCGAGCTCGGCGCGGCAGTGAGTTGGAGCAGTCGGGCGGTAAACCTTGGACGGTTTCGGCAGCTGCGTGGCCGGTCTAGCGTCGTGGCGGCTCAGCGTGCAGCCAACGTGAGGTCTGCGTAGGTCAGCAGGTCGGCAGAGCGGCGCTCGGGCTTCAACCGCGCCGCGACAAGTCGCCGCCCTCCGGTGTTCGCGGCGTCACTTCTTCCTTCTCAGGCGGCAAAGGGCCTCTAGGAGTGCGGCGCCGTCACCACCCTCTAGGAGTGCGGCACACCGGCGCAGCCAGCTGAGTTCGGCCTGCCCCGTCGGTCATCGCGCACAGCGCGTTGAGGAGGTAGACGACAGGGGAGAGGAAACGGGCTGGGCCGAGGAGGAAAAGGAAGGTGGGCCGACCGGAGTGAATTTCGGCCCACTAATAAAAATCAAATTTTTTTCCCCTCCTTAATTCCTAACATAATTTCCTAATATTATTTTTATATTTTTATGGCTTGGGATTTTTGGGGGAAAGATTCCAAACTCCGAAAACCAAAATTCGAAACGAAAAAGAAGAGCTCAAACACTTGTCGAACTCACATTTTATGTTTCAAAAAAAATTTGACTCCTAGTTAACTACTTTCAAATTTTTAGTTCCTTTTAAGAGAAAATTTTAAAGTTGGCCTAAACTAGATTGTCAAGAAAAGAAAAATTTTAAAACTCTCTTCTTTTTTTTTCTTAACTTTAAGTTTGGGATGTGACAGGCTTTCTGCGCTAATCGAGAGGCTTACCGCGCAAATATCGTGGTTTACCGGTGGAGACGGCTAACCGCCCGAGCCGCGCGGCTAGCCGCTTCTGAAGCGCGGCTAACCGCTTCTCCGGCGCGGTTTCTGGAGTGTGGGCGGCGGGCGGCGGACGGCGCGGTGGGGCGGCGGATGCTCGGTCGCAGCGGGCGGATTCAACTAAGAAGTTGCATTTTTCATCTAGTTTTTTTTACATATTTTTTGTTATGAAATCCACCAAATTTTTAAAATAAAAAAAAATAAATTCAAAAACCGCTAAACCGTTGAAACCGAACCGGAGCGGTTTAGACGATTTTCACGAAAACCATGCGATAAACCACGGTTTTGCGAACCCTGCGCGTGGCGTGCAAATCAACGGAGTCACTGCAGGCACGCCACACCACGCCGCAGGTCTGGGAGTCAAACAAACGGTTGCCGTGCTTCTGGCAAAAAATCGTTGGCGCGTGGCGAGTTGCGGTCGCCATCCAAACATCCTCTAAATCCTAAATCCGCCCCTGGACTCCATCACGTGAAAAATCTTTTGTGTACAGTATACTGTACGAGTACATGTTTGGGCGGTCACTGTGAGGTGTGTACACGTCAGTTTCGGTTGCTCTCGCTCGACTTGTCCCGTCGTTGAGTCGCAAAGCAGACGCTGCCTGTCAGTCAAATCAGCATCCCAGCTTTGCACGGTTATTGGCGCGGTGGCATCTCCCCTCCGGAAATGCATAGTAGCAGCCGAGTAGGAGTATGTAGCAGCAGCATCTTCCAAAAATTGGTGTAGCGGTTGTCAGATCATTCTGCACACCGAAAATATAGATCGGCCGGACGTACTCCCTGTTCCTTAATGTTACTGTATGGCTCGCGCTTGTCATTACAAAACCGATCCCTGTATGGTTACCTTTTGTATATGTAACCGATGATAGGAAGATTCCCATACAAACTCGCTGCCGTTTCAGGACGACTGCTTTCGCACATCTTTACCATTACTCCTATTTGCTGATCAATAACAGTTCATCACAAAGTAGTACTCCCTCCGTTATTTTCAAAATAAGTGATGTTTTTAACTTTTTAAAATTAATATTTGATCATTCATCTTATTTAAAAAATTTATAAAAATACAAAAATAAATAAATTAATCTTAAAATACTTTTAATAATAAATTATTTTATAATAAAATAAATAATATATTTTTTTAAAATTTTTGAATAAAACGAATGATCAAAGTTAGATGTTTAAAAATTAAAAAATATACTTATTTTGAAATAGAGAGAGTAGTATACTGTATCTGATTTTCAATTCCTCATTTCCGCACCAAGTGCATGCTCCGCACCAAGTGCTGCCTGTGCTGGACTTTTGAATTAATTTTTCATCTCCTGTAGTAGTACAAAAGACAAGAAAACAAGGATTACCATGACGCAAAGGAAGCTGATAGGACATGCGCGGTAGTTGAGAGTACCAACAAGAGCGTGCGACTGCTTACAAGCTACTGGCAGTAGGACAGAGGTTTAATCTGACAGTTGACAGTCATCAGTCAATGATTAAGGTACTCTGGATCGTACGAGGAGGTACCTCGGCGAAAAGGCATGTAGATCCTCGGCTGCGTGGGCTAGTAGGAGGTGAGGCTGCCATACGGCAGTGGTGGAACTGTCCTCGCTGTGCGGTAGAGGAAACGGTTCCGCTCGTCTTTGGCCCCCATCCGATTTTCCGTTGCCGCGGAGCTCAGCGTCGCGCGACGGACCAGCGCACCGGCGGTTTGGCCGTTTCGAGCATCCATCGGCGTTGGCCCCTGGCCACCCCGCTTCCCTGTTCCCTGGGCCACAAGCAACAGCGCCGCATCAGACTTGGTTAATATCCACTGGGCACCGCGCCCCGCACCTGTAGCCCAGTTCCCGATTCGTGAGTCGATGGCACATGCGCGACGGGACCGGGGCCGGCGGGAACGAAGGTTCGGCGCTGAAATCCCCGTGGACGGACGACCCGTACGGCGGCTGCGGCCTCGATTCGCAGCCGTGGACGCACGCAGGGCTGGCTGAGTTGGTGGAGACGTGCGGGCTGCGCGTGAGAAGGACGGTTTGCCAGGTGCAGGTCCGCCGGGGCCGTTCGTTCGGTTGCCATCTTTTTGGACTTTTGCAGGTTGCAGCCGCGGCCTCTGCCTCGTGTCAGTGAACCCCGTCAGCGCGCTCAGTACGCTGATGTAACGCGGCCCATCAATCAAGAGGGCGCTTAATAAGACAGCCGTAACTGTCACAGCACATTACGGCCTGCAATTAGAATCGCAAACGCGTCCGTTGATGGACCGGTGGTAGCCACTCAGTAGCCTGACAGCTAGTCGCTACCACGGTGAGTGGGATCCCGCGTGTCGCATTCTCACCCCGCCTCGTGCGCTACGATCTCCTTCCTTTCCTTCAGCGCAACACGGACCTGTGCGCGCTGTGCGTCAGCCTCGGGACGGTTTCGGCCACAGACGCGCACACCCGGTGGCACTGGTAGCTTTTGATGCCGCCGGTTTCGTTTGGGAAGTTTCAGTTCGAAGCGCACTAGTAGTGGAGATGAAAAGGTGCGATTTTTGTGCACGACTCGGGTGCGCGTTAGCGTTGCGCCTCTCCATCTCCTACTGTTACAGAATATAGTAACAGCGAGAAGGAAACTGAGCAGAGTTTAGCGCTGGTGAGTCGTGCCGTTCACCCTATGGAATCCAAAACAAAGATCATGGGAGAATGAGATGCAGATAACAGTACAGTGCATGATGATTTGCCTCGGGGTGCACCGATGGAATTTGTGCTCCGATCCACCGGCGGAAGGACACAGTGAGCCGCCGCGGTGTCCGCGGCATAGTATACCTGCCTTGCAAGCGCCAGCCTATTGCCTGTCAGGCTTCCTGATTAAGCGATACCTTCCTCCTGCGATCACCGAACCATCCATCGCCCTCCTTCACTGCTTTCCCGTTCTCTCCTAATTGCCCGTCGCCGTCAGCGATTCGATCAGCATAATGCTGTTGCTCTCCGCGGAGCCTTCTCAGCACGCCCGCCCCGCTGGCGAGTAGCGGTAGCTAGGCGGCCGAAGCAGAATTCCAAGGGGTCGCCCACCGTGCGCGTGCGCCCGTCCAACAGGAGAGAAGAGGAGGTCGAGGCATGAAGGACCTGGTCTCGTGCTTCAGCGAGCACGCGGTGCGGATCTCCGACGTCGCCGCCTGCTCCGGCGGCGCGAATGCGGCGGTGACAGAGGCCGGGGCGGCGGTCAGCGCGGTGACCACCGTGTACCGCTCCCGGCTCGCGGCGTCGGGGAAGAACCTG
>BCLG01002117.1:29142-53571 GCA_001602295.1 Zoysia matrella
CCGGGTTCTACGTCGCCGTCGTCGCCGACGCGGAGTTCGTGCTCCTGCTGGGCGACCTCAGCCGCGAGTACGTCGAGCGGCTGCACGGCGGGATCCCGATCGCCGCGTCCCGGGTGGCGCGCCGCCGGGAGCGGTTCGTCGGGTGCGGGCGCTGGGCCACGCGGGCGAGGTTCTCCGAGTCCGGCGCCGAGCACGAGATCGCCGTCGCGCTGGACGGCGACGCCGAGGGATGGCTCACCGTGGACGGCCGCAAGGTGGTGCAGCTCCGGCGCCTCAGGTGGAACTTCCGCGGCACCCACACCATCTTCGTCGACGGCGGCGCGCCGGTGGACATGACGTGGGACCTGCACGGCTGGCTCTTCCAAGAGGCGGGCGGCGGGGAGCCACACCCGTCCTCCTCCTCCTGCGCAGTGTTCACGTTCCAGACTCGCGGCGTGTCGGAGAAGATGCTGTGGACGGAGGAGGACGATGACTACGCTCAATGCGAACAGGACAAGCCGGCGAGCGGACGGCGGCAGAAGACCGGAGGCGGAGGGGCGTCTGGGCAGGGATTTTGCCTGCTGATCCAAGGTTTCAGAGGCTTTTCCTAATCCTGGAGCACATAACCTGTACATGCCGTTAGAGATTTTCTATTGCCGTTCTTCTTTGTTGGTGTGCTTGGAACTGATTAGGATCGACATGCTGCTGGTGCTGCTTGACTCTTGTTGATCAATCTGATGCGTGAGAATTGTGTGATTGTGAATGGTAGGATAGGACAAGAAGAGAGATTGACACACAGAAAGACTTGCTTTCGTTTCAGTTTGCTGCGTCGCTGTTCTGATTTCGTAGTACATGACTGTAATAGTGTTCTGCTAGCTATCAGAAACACAACAAAGGTTCATCTTTTTGTCATGAGATTGTTTGATCTTTATCATTTCTCAGACTTGGTTACGGAGCATCATGCTAGGGAAATGCTAGAAGGATAGTATGGGCCTGGGGAACGTCACTCGTCGTGTGCGGAGTGGCTCCTCTCTGTGGGTACCCATGGAATCCTAATAATCAGCTCAACAGCACAATATCTGTAATTCCAGTAGGTTAGGTATTTCGAAATATTCAAACCTCTAAAAACATGCATCTATAATCTTTTAAAAAGAACATTATGTACTTGTAGGTGAAGTGTGGAGATACGGATCAAACCGCTTTATATATGGTGTTGGTGCATATATGGGGTTGGTGCCATACAATTGGTGTCATTTTCACATCCATAGCCATCATAGATGTCGATTGCTCATTTTGTAAGTGCCTAAGTTAGTACAATGGCATATCTGTAGTACAATAGTGTCTCCATCACTGCATCACCATAAAAAAAAAATTCTTGATTACATGGATTGCTTCTAGGAAAATCACCTTGCCAGTGGGTACTTATATGTTCATCAAACATAAAACAAAATAATTGTCACACCTTTGTTCTTTGTCAGGTGCCCATCTAAACCTTGGAACAAGTTCTGAAATACTTACCTCCAGAGATGTTACTATATTCATCCTGAAACCAACAACAATAACGCAAATATTTCTATTTGAAAGCATTTATTTTATTGCTGTTGGTGACACTTTCGATCAATTCAAGAGACAATTTTACAATCTAGCATGCTCCAACTGGCGCACTAACATTGGCCGCCTACTCTTTCTTGGCATGTTGGGCTGAACATGATAATATTCTAAAGATAGGTTGAGGCTTAAATGTTAGTATATTAGCACTTTGTAAGATAGTTGAATTAATCTATTCAGACCTCAAGCTGAATCAGTCCAAACACACAAACTTTCAGAAGTTCTCGGAACTGGGTGACAAGCTTCTAAGATAGTTGAGGATTAAATTTTGTTACCACTGAATATTACTCCCTCCGATCACTGAATTAAGGTCGTTTAAGACAACAATTTCACATACCAAAGAGTGATTGATTAGGAGCTAATTTTCTTTCTTTGCCCATATTAAATACGTCCAGGTCCCTTGGAGTTAGCAACCTGCGTCCATTCCTATCGGGTAGAGGGCATCGCTTCAACTGCCAACGTTGCGGGTTCGATTCCTGGGGTCCCCTTTTCCATTGAAGATTTTTTTTCCGCAAAACCTTTTTGGAATCTCGCTTGGCCGCCTGCGAGCAGTGCCTTTTTTTTCGATCGCGCGCTCTGCCGTTTCACTCGTTCGCGAGCGCTGCCGTTTTCTGCTTCTCGTGATGCTTCTTTGCACGACGCATACAGGATACGAACGGGACGGCGCGTCATTAACTCGATGCCTTGGGACCTAGAGACGGGGAAGACGAAGTGAGGCATGCAGAGGCATTTTATTCCCAAATCGATGAAATAGTTGGTAACAATTTTCACTGTGAAATCGTAAAAATGCTCCAAATGACCTCTATTCAGTGACCGGAGGGAGTACATCTCAAGGTACAGTCTTAGAAGGTCACCCTGGTCCTAGGTCTCACATTAATTCCTTCTTGGCTGACCTTTCTCTGGCATCCTTTCCAAGCAATTTACCAACCGATCTTAAGCCGCACAATCATAACTTTTTTTTTTTTTGTTTGCAAAACCTGCTTTAAAAACGATACTATGTTACTTGTCTGTCAGGCCAACCCGGTGCAAATGCAGCTTTAGGTGCCCGGACATCCCCTAATAAATTGCAACTGTAAAAGCATGCGTTCAATGAAGCTGTAATCCTCGAGCACGAACGATACTTGAGACACACGATGTGCCGTATCCGATCTTCCCTGGAATTATTTACTAGTAACGCTTAAGGCTTCCACGTCGAAATGGCAAAAGCCAGTCAGGCATATATGCTTCCAGTTCGTGATCAACACGACGCCGCTATAACGCATTTTATAAGAAGCTTGAACAGCATGCGCCATGGCCATGGGTTGGGCAAAATCTGTCAGTATGACGGACGAGCATGCAGTTCAGTGATTTGGCTCGCTGTGCATCAACCTTGGCGCCTATGTCTCTGCTGCTGCTGCTTCAAGCTTTGATCATCGTGGGCACACGTCTGCTGGTTTTTTGGAGATCCTTGGCATATGAAATTCATAAAGGCCTTTTCATGAAATCCTAGACACACATGCACACTATTCTTCCCTTTCAGTCGTGCTCCAAGGTTTCTTTGCTGCTTAAACACGCGAGTATTACTACTCGAAGTGACAGTGCAACAAGGGCCCAGTTCAGCTAAAATAAAACAAACTCAGAACAAAATTCACCAACGAAGCCATTCAGTTACAGGTAACAACTTGGATAAGTCACGAATCCATGGCACGCAAAGTTCAAAGATCAGGGAGCGAGTAGGCGCAAACGATGGCGCACCCACCACTGCTGGCTTGTGTCTGCCTAGTAGAGCGAGTCGACTGTTTTGTTGAGCTCTTCGAGCTTCTTCATCCGCATCCGCTCGCTTTCGCTCACCAGCTGCACCAAAACACGTCCGGCGACGCAGAGCAAGAGCAGGGTCGATGTTTTCAGAAGATGCAGGATACTACTAAATAGCAGCTGATTAGAGTGATCCGGGAGTTTGATGAGCGATGCATTGCTCACCTCGATTAGCCTGTTGACTAGCAGCGCTTTCTCTCTGCTCTTCTCGTTGTACGCCTCGAGGACCTCCTTGTATTCTTTCTCCTATTCACAGTCCAGATTAAGCAGGCAAATTCAACTGTTAGTTTTTTTATTATAATCATTCAAATGTCAGCTTTAGAAAACTTGTTGAAACACACAAAGGATTATCAGGACTCAAATTGTTCGTTCAGAGATTTCTCCAGTGCATCATGTTTTTGCTAATCCGTGCCAGTATTATACTACTCGCGTGCCTTTACCTTCTTTTTGCATGTCTTGCCGAGAGGCTTGAGCTGACGGTTCACCGTGTCGATGCGCTTCCGAATCGACTCCACCTCCTTCCTCGTCGGGTCCGCCATGGCTTCCAGCTCCTACAGACATAATGTACCTTAACAGCTGTGCGACACTAAGAAACAGCCCAGGATAGGCATGTTAATGCCCTCCACTCGGAGATGCCGTACGTGTCAGGAGGAAGAAGAGGCCAGCAGCAAGTAGCAGCAACTGACGCGGCGGCGTACCTGCCTGATGAAGGCGAGTCGCTTGGACTCCTCCTCGACGCGGCCGAGGTGCGCGAACACTTTCTCCCGGACCTCCATCTTCCGCCTCTCGATCTGCTCCTCCTTGGCGTTGAACACCGACAGCGCTGACCGCGACGACGCCTCGCCGTCCTCCTCGCCGGCGCCGCCCAGCGACGACGACGGGTGCTTAACCCGCAGCACCATCTGCATCATCGGCTGCTCCAGCCCGCCCTGCATCTCCGCCGCGTGCTGCATCAGCCCGGTACGCGGCACACTGTGTATGCGCTCTGCCCGTACGTGCCTATGCTCTCGTCCTTCTCTTCCTCGCTTCCCGCGACTTATAGCACCAGCTGCCGGGAAGAACAGTGACATGCTGGGTGTCGAAGCAACCGAGCAGCACAGTGACAAGTGACACTGAAGATAAGGCAAAACAAAGAAGAGCACATACAAAAGTCGGCGTTATTTTCGATCCCGTGCTCGATGTGCGTGTGAGCATGCGCCGGCGCACGGTCGCTGTGCCAGAGACCACCGTCCGGCACCGGATCGTATTGTATGGTTGTTGTGTTGGGAGCGTCGATGTCAGGGGTCGAGTGCAAGTAACTCTTCCTCCTGGCCTTCCAAATCGCTCGAGATCGAGATGTGCCGGGGAAGAGTCTCCGGTGAGCCGGTTCTTTCCGCGAGTTGGTGACGCGCGTTTAGACGTCGCTGGGTGCCGTCTCGTCGCGGCTTTTGCAGTGACTCCGACGCCCAAAAATCATATCACGGGACTATCTGTCACATTGGTAGAGTATTCAGTGAGTCTTCTCAGATTTAACCACTTAACTCACTGGAGTGTTCGACGTTTTATCGAAGTGTTCAGTGAGTCCTCTTGAGTTCACACACTTGGCCCACTGGGGTGATTGTCCGTGAGCCCTCTCGAGTTCGGGTATTTAGCCCATCAAAGTATCCGATACGTTATCAGAGTATTCAGTGAGGGCTCTCGAGTTTTTAAAATTACGCGACGGAACTTTCGACATCTTACCGGAGACTCCGGTCACCGAAGTGTCCGACACTTTACCGGAGACTCCGGTAATGCTAATTTAGAAAGTTTTCAGCAGATTGATTCTAATTTCTTTTCCAACACGTGGGATTAGTTGTCCTGCAGGATAAGAACATCCCTCCTCTATAAAATAGGGGCCCACTGCCGGTGAAGATGATCCAAATCGATCAAAACATTTTGCCTTATACTTTTCGTTTTTCTTCAAACCCTAATCTCCTTACTCGACCCTCGTATTGTTTCTCCTTCGTCCTGATGACGTTTGAAGACGATCCGGCTGGCTTGATCAAGCCTGGATCCTCTCTAAGACGATTCTCCTCCGACGGGGTCCCTCCTGAGGCAAGATTGTCTAGGTGTTGCCTCAAATCTGGCGTTGAAGAAACGTTGACGTTTTAGCACACGGACGTGCGAGCGGTGTATTGGCCCGGACTCGATTTCGACGTCAACACACTTTTTGACGACTCCACTAGAGAACGAGTGATTCCGGTTGCACAAACCGAAGCGTCGTTTTCCACCATGAACTCCGAGATCTTCATGCGAAGATCATCATGTCGTCTTTGAAGGAGTTGTCCGAGGAGATGCGCAAAGCGTTCTTGAACATCAGAAGGCCTTTGAAGAGGCGCACAAGGCGCGCGAGGAGCGGGAGCTGCAGGAATACTTCGAATGTTTCAAGAAAGACCGTCAAGATGCGATCTCTCAAATGAAGGAGCCTGTTCTTCCGGCTGTCGACGACGACGCGGCCATAGGTCCTGCCAATGTAAGGATATATTCGCACCCTCCCATTACTTTTGAAAACCTTTCATATTACTTTCCCGACATAAAAAAGATCTTAACGAACGATATGCAATGTATGATTCAAGAGAACATATCTAAGTCTAAGAATATTAGTATTGCATTGTTGTCTCATGTTGCACATGTAGGTCCTCCTACTAGTACATCGACGCCCACTACTTTTAGTATAGAAGAACCTTCATATGGCATACCGTTGAACTCATTTAGTAGACAATCTAGTTTTTTCTCTCATGTGCAAACTAACGCTTTGGTAGTGTCTCTCGCTAGCGCAGAGTCAATTACTAGCATCCCCAATCTGGCTACGAGCCGATTGAATGAATTGGCTACGTTTGCTCCTCCTTATCGTACCATTGCATATAACATACCACCTATCTCACCAAGCGGTACGGGTATTCTTCATGGCCTCGTTCCTAATGAATTGTTTAGTGCCATGTAAACAAGTCTACACCCTTCACCACTGGTTGCGTCTACTGGGTCACCCATTGTCAACATAGAGGAGTGTATGGCGCACATTAAGTAGGATTTAAACAAACAATTTTGCAAAACGCTAGAGGTAGACCTTAAGGGGAGAGACCGAATTTATCAAAAGGCATACCCCGCATATTTTGATTCGATCCCGTATCTCGTTGGATGGCGTGTTTCCGACTTCATCAAATTCAATGGCGAAGATAGTAAAACCACTTGAGAACACTTTAGTCAATACGAGCGCAACTAGGAGAAGCGGATTTTAGTGAAGCTTTAAAAGTACGGTTGTTTTCTTCATCACTAACCAGAACCGCTTGCTCTTGGTTTTCATCATTGTCTCCGGGCTCCATTTTCACATGGGAGTCGTTAGAGCGTAAATTTCATGACATTTTTACTCCGAGAACAATGAATTAAAGTTGTCATACTTGACATCGGTTCGACAAGAGAAAGGGGAACCCATCATTGATTATTTTTGGCGGTTTAGAGATATTAAGAACCGATACTTTAATTTAACAATTTTTGAAAAAGACTTAGCCGATCTAGCTTTTAGTGGTTTACGATCACATCTTAGAGAAAAGTTGAAGAGATACGATTTTTTTACACTCACTCACCTCCAACAAAGGGCTTCAGCTAAAGAAAGTCGAAGTAGAGAAATAAAACATGACTACAAGACCCGTCGTAGCGTGCACGTCGTGAAATGTGATTTAGATAGCTCCGATGATGATTTCAATGACATCTTGGCTGCCGAGTTAGTTTGGCCCTCTAAGACTAAATCATTTGCTTGTGATTCGCTCAAATCGGTTCATAAAAATTGGAAAGACGATGTGAAATACAGCTTTGATGTAGCAAAATGTGATAAAATATTTGATGAGCTGCACAAAGGTGGATACATTAAGATCGCATATATTTTACCTTCGACGGATGAGATTAAGTGTAGCGTATATTGTAAATGGCATAACTCTTATTCTTATGCTACTAATGATTACAATATTTTTCGTCGACAGGTCCAATCGGCCCTTAATGAGTGACCATTGAGTCTTAAGTAGATGCAGATCGACAAGCACCCTTTCTCTGTCAACACGCTAGAGCTCAACTCCAAAGTAAGAACGTGATCATCGGAGATGAGATGCATGTTTCTCCAAGTGAATTGGTGCCTCTAGTAAGGTGATGCTCTAGAAATCCTCAGATGATCAAGAGTCTCTAAAAGTCACCATTTAAGGCTCTAAACCTAGGGGGTAAGCTCCACAGCCCAAGATGATAAAGCTGAAAAATCCTGAAGTGGGCAAGTGAAAGGTAAATCAAGGCAAAGCCACAAATCGAAAGATAGGGCCTAAAAGCGTCTTCGACCGGCTCATGGCTAAGTAAAAGAATTAAAAGACCGATTTGAATAATCGGTCTATGAAGCGATAAAGATCACCACCTAGAAGAGGCAGCCCACCTAGGAAGGAGACGAGGCCAACCGTGAATGTGCACGAGCCTCCTCCTCATTTTTCTCCACATGGCTTCGGAGTGCCGCCACTATGGTTTCATCTTATGCCTTGTCCATCGTTTCCGGTGTGGCATCTATACATGGTACCATGTATGCCTATGTCGCCGATGCCTATGCCACCGATGCCCGTTCCACCGATGCCATACCCGCCATTTCATCCGGGGTGGAACGGACCGAAAGGATATGTCTTCACAGGGCTCTCCAACCTTACTTCGGATTGGAAAAATCTCGACTGATCAAGGATCAATAAGGGAGTTCCACCACCGCGCCTACGCAAAAGTGGCGCCAGAAGCAAGGTAACAAACCTGCTCCCTCCATCGTTGTTCATTAAGAGAGTGCATTCGAAGGTGTCGTGAAAATCGGCACAACTGATGTCAAAATCGGAGGAGTCTTCACGGAGCCAATCACTTTGGATGATCCAGTCGAAAAGGCCTTTTATGACCATGAAGCTAGCATTAGCAAGCTGCATGTCCAGAAGATGCGAGAAGAGGAGGCCGAGAAAAAGAGAGACGAGATCTTTAATGAGATCAAGCCGATGGTCTCTCAAAGTAAGCAGTGAAAGATTAAGGAGCCTGAAGTCCCTACACCGGTGACAGAAGAAGCAGAGACTACTCCGAAGCCATTTGGTTTGGCCGACACTGTCTTGGGAGAGGACTTCACAGCGCCCTCGCTCACGGGAGCGTCGATATGTCCGAGTTCGATGACGACGACCTCTTGGACTACAAGCCTACACTGTCTCGGAAAGGTACGAACATTAACATCATTTGCTTATCCCTTTCCGATTATTCGCTTATAGAGGAAGAAGAAGTTATGGCACAATTTAATTTTGGGCCAAAAAGTGCTATATTCGAAAAGCCTGAGAAATCGAGAACCATTTGAAACCTCTCTATGTGAGATGTCATATTAATGGCTCACCAATTTCTCGCATGCTTGTAGACGGCGGTGCTATTGTTAATCTAATGCCGTATTCTTTGTTAACAAGCTAAGTAAGGCCAATGACGAGCTTATCCGGACCAACATGACTTTGAATGGTGTGGGAGGAGGAGACCCTATCGAGGCTAAAGGGGTCACTTCTATGGAACTCACCGTTAAAAGTAAGACCATGGCTACCGCTTTCTTTGTTGCCAATGGGCACGGTAGTTATAGCTTGATCTTAGGGTGTGAATTCATGCCAATAGATGCGTTTCTTCTATATTACACTAATTATTGATACAATAAATTGGTAATGATATAGAGGTTATTCATGCGAATGCATCAGCTTGTGTTGCTATGGCGGAATCGTCTTCTTTGCTATATGACACCGTCAAGTGCTTGACCGGTATAAACTTGACGGATTATGATTTTTTTAGCGTGACTAGAAATGGTTTTGTACCGGTCAATGTAAAGCCGATGAAGAATCTGCTCAACCATATAATGTGATTTAATAGATTTTAATCTTGATTGGTTGCAAAAGAGAGTAGAACACTATCGGTTCAATACGAACGATATGTGCGAACCTATCGAAGATATAGATAAGTTAAGACAAAGATTCACAACGACCGATCCTCTTGAGGAGGTGAACCTTGGCAGCGATGATAATTCGAGACCAACTTATATAAATAAAAATCTGAAAACCGATTATAAGGTGAAGTTAATCGGTTTACTAAAAGAATATGTGAACTGTTTTGCATGGTCTTATAATGAAATGCTCGAGTTGAGCCGCGAGCTAGTTGAGCATCGACTTTCAATAAAATCTAGTTTTAGACCTATTAAGCAACCGATGAGGAGGTTTAACCCGAATATGCATGATCAGATTATAGAGAAAATTAATCGATTATTTGATGCGAAATTTATCAGACCTTGCAGGTATGCAGAGTGGATATCCAACATCGTGTCGGTGAAAAAGAAGAACACCGGTAAGATTAGAGTTTGCATTAATTTTAAAAATTTAAATAGAGCCACTTCTAAAGATAAATATCCTATGCCCATAGCCGATATGTTGATTTATGATGATTTTGGTTATAGAGTTATTAGCTTTCTTGATGGTAATGCGGGATACAACCAAATCTTTATGACCGAAGAGGATATGTCTAAAACTGCTTTTAGATGTCTCGATTTTGTAGGATTGTTTGAGTGGGTTGCCATAACTTTTGGATTAAAGGATGCGGGTGCCACATATCAAAGAGCTATGAACTTTATTTTTTATGATTTGCTTGGTGTCATTATGGAGGTTTACATAGATGATATAGTGATCAAATCAGCCGCCTTAGACTCTCGCTTGGCCGATTTGCAACTCGTTTTGGACCGAATGCGTCGTTTTGGTTTGAAAATAAACCCGTTCAAATGTGCTTTTGGTGTATCGACCGAGAAATTTTTAGGCTTTATAATTCATGAGAAGAGCATAGAGGTAGATCCTAAAAAGATAGAAGCAATTAAGAATGTGCAAGCGTCTACATATAAGAGAGAATTGCAAAGCTTCTTAGGAAAAGTAAATTACTTGAGGCGATTTATATCCAACTTGTCGGGAAAGATTAATGCATTTACTCCTATTTTTGGCTAAAGAATGAAGACGAAATTACCTGGGGGGCAAAACAGCAAGAAGCTTTTGAGAAGATCAAAGAATACTTGTCTTCGCCACCGGTGCTTGGGGCGTCTAATAGAGGAGTCCCTTTCTGTCTCTACGTTGCGGCGGAAGATGATGTGGTTAATGCTGTTTTGACACAAGAAGCCGAAGAAAAAGAATACATGATCAACTATGTGAGCTGACGGTTGGTGGATGCGAAAACAGGGTACACTCTCATCGAAAAACTATGCTTTTCCTTGTATCATGCCTGCACCAAGTTGAGACATTATTTGCTATCTAGCACTTGTGTGGTTGCTTGTCAAACCGATGTTATTAAACATATGTTGCATACGCCGATTTTTAGTGGTAGGTTTGGTAAATAGGCTTATGCTTTAATTGAATATGATTTGGCTTATGAATCGTTTAAGTCCATGAAAAGCTAATTTGTTGCTAATTTTATTGTTGAACATCGGATTGATTTAGAACATGATCTAAATGTTGCTTATGTTATTTTTACCCTTTGAAAATTATATTTTGATAGATCAGTTTGTAAAGATGGTCAAGGTGTTGGTGTGGTTTTAGTATCTCCTCATGATGCAGACTTTAAATTCTCAAACAGATTAGAGTATGATTGCACTAATAATCAAGCCGAATATGAAGCATTGTTGTTCGGTTTAGAGTTGTTGGAGTTCATGGGGTAAGCATGTAGAGGCTTTCGCTGATTCGTTGTTAGTAGTGCAACAAATTTCTCAAAATTTTCAATGCTTAGACGGATTATTGAATGCCATCTTATATAAGTGCCTAGACATCATTAGAAGAATGGATGAATTCAATATACATCATGTGCCTAGGCTAGAAAACAGTGAAGCCAATGAGTTGGCTCAACAAGCATCGGTTGCCAATATTAGTAAAGATAAATTTTTAGTCAATAAGAAACCGATGCTGGAGGTGTTGAAATTGGACCGTTCGGACACTAACACGTCAAACCGTGATAGTACCGATTCACTTGATTGAAGGTCACCCATAATTTCATACATTCGTAACCCAACCTAAAGTGTAGATAGAAACATTCAGCATGTGGCTTTTAAATATACTTTGATCGATGGTGACTTATATCGCTAAACGGGGGATAATTTACTTTTGAAATGTTTGGGTGATGACGAGGCTAGAGTAGCTATGGGGGAAGTTCATGAGGGTATTTGTGGTATGCATCCATCGGCTCTAAAAATGAAATGGTTGTTAAAGAGGGCCGAATTCTATTGGTCAACTATGACTATCGATTGCTACCGTTACTACAAAGTATGCAAAAAGTTTCAAAGATTTAAAAACATTCAATTGGCACCCGTAGCTATGATGAACCTCATTATAAAATCATGGCTATTTCGAGGATGGGGATTGGACTTCATAGGGCAAATACATCTTCCATCTTCGAAGCGACATCTTTCGTGTTGATCACGACGGATTACTTCACCAAATAGACCGAAACGGTGGCTCTCAAGAACATGACGCACAAAGAGGTAATTGAGTTCCTTACGGAGCATATTATTCATAGATTCGACATACCTCAAACTTTGACTACCGACCAAGGTACTTCTTTTACGTTCGGTCATGTTAAAGAGTTTGCCGAATACTATAAAATTAGGATTCTCAATTCATCTCTATATTACGCTCAGGCCAAGTTTAGTAACAAAATGTTGATTAAACTCATTAGGAAAAAGATAGAGGACTATCCCAAGAAATGGCATGAAGTCTTATCGAAAGCATTGTGGGCTCATCGGATATCTAGGCATGGGGCAACTAAAGTAACACCCTATGAACTTGTGTATGGACAAGAGGCTATTTTATCCGTTGAGGTAAATCTAAGAGCTCTAAGATTAGCCAAATAAAATGATTTATCCACCAATGAGTATGGAACTCTAATGCTAGACAATATCGATGAAATCACTGATAAGCGTTTAAATGACTTGAAAGAAATTGAGAGAGACAAGGCTACAGTTGCTAGAGTCTACAATAAGAAGGTGAAAGTCAAAACTTTTCAAGTGAGCAAATTGGTTTGAAAACATTCTGCCCATATGCTCAAGAAGCAACAAGTTTAGAAAATGGTCTTCTAGTTGAAAAGGGTCATACCGAATAGTTAAAGTCATCACCGAAAATGCATATATATTGAAAGATGTTCGCGAAGAACCATTACCTAGGGCCCTTAACGGCCGATACTTGAAAAAGTATCATTCAAATGTATGGTAAGAAGCATAAGAGAAAAGTGACTGATGCGAAGAACATTGTTGCCAAAGTTGAATACAATGGCCGATGAGTCAAGAAAACTATCGCCCTTAGAGGTTTTTGGGTGCTTAAATGTTTTATGGCGTAGAAATTTTACCAAAAAACAGAGGATATATGTTGACATCCAAAAATCACACGGCCACCGGAGTATTCGACACGTTACCAGAGTGTCCGGTGAGCCCTCTTGGATTTAAGCACTTAGCCCACCAAAGTGTCCGACACGTTGCCGGAGTGTTCGATGAGCTCTCTCGGATTCGGGCACTTAGCCCACCGAAGTTTCCGGCACGCTGCCGAAGTGTTCATGAGCCCTCTCGGGTTCGGGCATTTAGCCCACCGAAGTGTCCGGCACGTTGCTGAAGTATCCCGTGAGTCCTCTCGGGTTCCCTGAATTATACGATGAACCTCTGGCACCTTACCGAAGACTTCAGTCATCAGAGTGTTCGACATTTTACCGGAGACTCTGGTAATGCTGATTTAGGAAAGTTTTTAGCAGATTGATTCTAATATTTTTTCTAACTCGTGAGATTAGTTGTCCTGCAGGATAAGACTATCTCTTCTCTATAAAACAAAGGCCCATGACCGGCTGAGGATGATCCCAATCGATCAAAACATTTTGACTTACATTTTTCGTTCTTCTCTAAACTCTAATCCCCTTACTCGACCCTCGTGCTATTCTTTCTTGGTCACGGCGATATTTAAAAGACGATCCGGCTGGCCTGACCGAGCTCGGATCATCTCTAAGACTATCCTCTTCCGATAGGGTTCCTCCCGAGATGAGATTATCTAGGTGCTGCCCAAAACTTAACGTTGAAGAAACATCGACGTTCTCGCACACAGACGTTGAAGAAATATTGACGTTCTCGCATACGGACGTGCGAGCAGTGTGTTGGACCAGACTCGACGTCAACCGGAGGCTTGCAGCCAAGACACACACCATGAAAGAGATGGGAGATGCTTTAGGAGTGGCGTCGGTTCAACAGCAACCAGATGACTGATCTCCGGAGATTCGACAGCCTGATTGCGGCCGAGCAGGGTTAACAAGCTGGTTTTCTACACTATTTAAAACCCACCGTTTCAAAGTTGTGTGAATCATGAGGCTGAGACTAGCTAAGATGAATTATCTTATATGTCATCGAAAATATGTAATACCTGATATGCTACTAATTTTGTTCTCTCGAATACACAGAAGAGCTCACATTTCAGAAGAAGAGTTGTGAACAACACATCTACCACATACCCTACTTATTTTTCAATTACATTCACGCATTTAAAAGAAAGCTACGAATACGACTAAACAATGACTTAACCCACTGTTATGCTACTATTAATGTTTCAAACATATAAAACCCACCAGTCTCATCATCAAGTAGGATTTACACCACTCTTTCATTCGAGTTTTTTCTTTATCAAATTATCAACTTAAGTTCTGCATGTCAACATCAAGGCAACCCATAGCTGCAGGAAATTCCACGGCGGAAGGTTACTAGAGCGCGAGCTTCACCTACCATGACGAGCCCACATTTCAACAACCAAATGACAGCGGACAATACGGCAGTGAACTCGGTTTTGGGTTACAAAAGAGCCCAGGAGTTCAGACCAAGGTTACAAGGTTTTGTACTTTTCTTTCAAACCACTCTGGCTCACTTTCTTTATTCACCAGTTCCTGAAGATTGAAAATTCAAAAAACCACTATAAAAACTGTTCAGTAAACCGCTAATACATTTTAATTTTATAATCATTTGCACTATCTGCAAAAGCCGCTCTATAAAAAAAACCACTCTATTTACGGTGGCATTTCCACAAATTTCATTCTTTTTTTTTATTTTTAAGTTTAGCTAGTAAATCACGCTTTTTCGTTAAACCGTTGTGGTCATTAGTAATGTTAAACGTGGTGCAGACCAGAGTCAACGATCTATTTTTTTATAACAGATTATAAAAAAGGAGAAAAAAAAAGGGACTGGCACAGGGTTAGGCCAAAGTCCATCAGTTGCTAAAATAAGGTGTCCAATACAAATGTACCATTATTGTAGAAAAAAAATACAAATGTACCATTCAAGACAAAGCTTCTACAGAACATAGTCACTTTCAAACAGAGCTGCTCCAGGCAGAGTATATTTATCATGCAAAGAGATGCCCAGAATGAAATCAGTTGCGCGGCTTTTTACTCTCCTGGTGCAGAAACGCCCTGCTTCAGCTTTTCCCTCTTCAGCTTCTTCTTTGAGACTGGTTTCTTTTTCTTAGGAGGAAGCGTCTTCTGTGCATACACATAGAGAGCATAGTTCCCCACAAAGAAAAGCAATAAGAAGCTTGCAACCACAAGCAGGACTATCATTCCTGGGTTCAATCCCTTGCTGACCTCCTCAATGACGACATTGTTCTGAATACCAGCAGAGTGAACATCAGAAACAGCTGAAGCATTCTAAAATCACACAAACTTATTTATGAATGGATTTAAAAAAATTACAACCTCCTTTTGGAATACAGAATTTCACATGAATACCACAGGAATCAATTCAATTTCACAAAAAAAAAAGAAAAGAAAAATAGGAATCAGAAAAAAAAATTCCCATGCTCCAAAGGTGGCCTACATGTTCGAAAGTCAGGGCAACCGGACTACAGCCACACATCCATTTCTACACGACACAAAAATGCCAGCACTGATTTTCCATGGCAACCAACGCTAACTTCACAGATAGAACATAAATAAATATTATTATAATCATTTCATTTATAGAGCAATACAGTAAACCACCCACATTTGCACAGATCGAGTACATTACAAATGAATCTTCTGAAATGTGTTACAGCATCCGCAATTTCATATACCAGCATTTTCTGCAATAGAGATAAGCAATCACAGAATCTAATACCAGAGTCTTTGATGGCTAATGTACGTGGTACAAAACAGGTGAAGAGATGTGGTCCACTTACAGTAAGCATTTAGACTCAGTTATGCGTAGTAGTACATAGCTAGCATGGATATCCACATGCATTTAACAGCAAAGCAAGTAACACAAGAAAACAACTAGTAATATGAAATGTCGTACATGGACTTAACAACTGAACATATTCACTCAGTAAAAAGGCCTGAAGTCTACAGAAATAAAAAGGGCAGACAATATCATTAACTGAAACATGATTCAGGAAAGAACATGAACATGAACATCCTACAGGGAACCAGAGCCACAACCAATTACAAGTTAGCGAATCATGATTCTGTGTGTTAGATTTCACAGTCAAATAATCCTTTGCAGTTTACTCGTAATTATATAATATATGCAAGATGTATAGACTATAAGTACAGACATACTAAACTTTACCCTAAAAAAGACAATAACTAATCAAGTAACCTCGGCAAGCTAGTGTTTTGGACAAAACTTAAAATAAATAGGGCAAACAATAGAGTATAATCCAGATAATTATCAGAGCAGTTCAAATTTGCAAGTTCTAGACAACTACAATATATCAAACAAAAAATACACTCCCTCCTTTTTTAAATTGTTGTTGTTAGGACAATAAATCTAGTTCATTTTTGAACTAAAACTTCTTGTCCTGACGACTGCAATTAAAAAACGAAAGGAGCAAGTACTGCAATACTTTATGAATGATGAACATTCTATATTGCACTGTTGTCACAACTAACAAGTGCAAAGATGACCTAAACACACGAAATGAGCAAAAGCCTCGCGCAAATTCTCGAGATCCAGTGCTCAATCCATGAGAATCGAACGACTTGAGTACTAAACTTTACCCTAAAAAAGACAATAAATAATCAAGTAACCTCTGCAAGCTAGTGTTTTGGACAAAACTTAAAATAAATAGGGCAAACAATAGAGTATAATCCAGACAATTATCAGAGCAGTTCAAATTTGCAAGTTCTAGACAACTACAATATATCAAACAAAAAAATACACTCCCTCCTTTTTTAAATTGTTGTTGTTAGGACAATAAATCTAGTTCATTTTTGAACTAAAACTTCTTGTCCTGACGACTGCAATTAAAAAACGAAAGGAGTAAGTACTGCAATACTTTATGAATGATGAATATTCTATATTGCACAGTTGTCACAACTAACAAGTGCAAAGATGACCTAAACGCACGAAATGAGCAAAAGCCTCGCGCAAATTCTCGAGATCCAGTGCTCAATCCATGAGAATCGAACGACTTGAGCCAACGATCAGCTGGAACTCCGGTCAACGCTCGCTGCTATACACAGGAAGAGTAATAACACCTAGCTCACTGCCACGGTGCGCATGGCCGCGCTTAGCAGGCCAAGGTGACTGACCGAACCAAAACTCGTCGGAACAAGGAAGTTAACATCAGATCTGAAGGTTGCGTGTGGTTCCCGCAGCAAGATATCAAGAGCGAGTGACAGGGAGAGGATGACGGAGGAACACCCGGGGTTCCCCTCTACACACGAAGCGGAAAGATCTGACACACTAGGGAATTCTCGCACCCAAAATCACAAAGTTCACACGGCACAAGAGGCACGAACTCGAGGGAAAAAAATTTCTTACCGCCGAATCCGCGAACTGTTCGGCCATGGCGGTCGCCTGATCCAAACCAAACACCGACCTCTGATTAGAGGATACAGATGAATCAGAGGAGAGGTAGAGGAAGGAGGAGGTGAGCACGAGAGCCCGTGGGGATGATCCGTAGGATCTCAGAAATTGAGAAAACATACCTTTCTGCTGCTGGTGGACCTCTGCAACCTCCTCGGCTCCTCGCCCGGATCTCCCTGTGTTTTATGGGCCGTTTAATTTGGAAGCTACTAGCCCACTGTTACCTTCGGCCCAGTGTTTTCAACCCGACCTGCTGTTTGTTATTCAGGTCCCTTGGTTCTTAAATTAATATCACTATTTTTTAACATTAATTTTAATTATTATTTTATTTAATTTTTTTGATAAATATTGTATACATATTAAACAAATTTTTTAAATAAAACAGATGATCAAAGTTAAAATTAAAAATCAACTACGTCATTAATTTAAAAACAAAGTATGGACTAAAGTCGAGTTGCAAAAAGGGAGTATGGACTAAAGTCGAGGCAACTCTGGCCGTTGTCTTCTTCTTCTCTTCCTCTCTTACCTCCGAGAGTCCCTGACTCACGCCACTACCGTCATCGTCGCGCGCTTCTGCCAAGCGCTCCCGTAGAATCCTTCAAGTCGCGAAGAGTTGCACAATCTGAGTTCCTCCTCGCTCGTCGGGCGTAGAAACTGGAGGAAGGCCCGCCCAACGGCCGGAGGCGCAGTGCGGGCAGGGCGACAAGGCGGCAGGGGCTACAACAGTTAAATTTTTAATTAGACGCATACACCCTAATGCTGAGGAGTTTACTCCAATTATTTCAATTTTCAATGTAGGCTATCACAAGTAGACCTGATATCCAAACACCTAAATTAATGGATACTGAGAAAAATAAGGGGCAAACGAGCACAAATACAAGGTTTTCACTGCCTTATTAGCTCGAAGCAGTACAATAAAAATAAGCACTTAGAGCAAGATACAATACCAACCCATTATGTACAAAACTGCAGGGAGTATTTTTTTAATTGAAATGACTTGTGTCCCTGGGGAAATGGGTTCACGAGTCACTCCGAAACAGGAGCTCATCACTAACCCATCTATCCGATCTTCCTGGCATTTTGTGAAAACGCGAAGTCCCCAAAAATGACATTATGGCAGCATTGCGGGGATTGTTACATGGCGGTGTCTGGCCAACAACTCTCTGGACCTCTCCCCAGTAACAAGCTACAGCTTCCTAGTCCTCTGTGAGGCCGTAGACGACAGCAGTTCTGCTAGGAGCATACACCGAGAAAGAACAAGGCCTGTTGTCATGTGGCCAATCCTGGAATTCATCGGTAAATGGGGCGTTATGTCAGATGAGAAGATGCCCAAATAAGTCAAGACAGCATGTTGTTTAAGAGAGGAGCCGAAGACATACAGCAGTGAAGTACTCTGCATCATGATCAAGCCGACTGAACCCGCCAAAGAGTCCATCGTCAGAGTCTAAGACCACCTGATAGAAATAACAAAGGATATCAACAACAAATAAATTACATAGGTGCCTCCATTGGATGGCACTAACTAGTAGACTAATCATCTATAGATCACGAGAGTTCAATCAATGAAGACAATCAAGGGAAGTCCATAAAATAATTCTCTTCAGGTTTTTATAGTATCGTGATAGTAGGAACGTCACATTGGTACTTCAATCTATACCAAACCTTTCTCGAGTAAATCTAAGCAACACATTATCCATACACAATACTTCTTTCTTTAGTGAAAAAAACTACTCCCTCCGTTCTTTAATTGATGTCGCTGTTGACTTTTAAATTCAACTTTGACCATTCGTCTTATTCAAAAAATTTGATAAATTTTATATATTTTGATTTATCATTAGAGTTATTTGAATAACAACTTAAAATTTCACATATTCGAGCAAATTTTTTGAATAAGACGAATGGTCAAAGTTGAATTTAAAAGTCAACGGTGACATCAATTAAAGAACGGAGGGAGTACGTGTTAAAAGGTTAATTAAACCATCAATTTGTGGAGCATGCAAGAAAGCTGCATACCTTGTACTTCCCAGGTTTTAAACAACCAACACGATAGTCAAAATAGCTATTGCTCCAGTGGAAGTTGAATACAAAAACCAGATCCCCTCTCTCGAAGATAATCACCTTGTCCTCCTCATGTTTTCGTGATACGTACTGGTGCTCGGATGTCATGAACTGCAGTTATATTATTTCATTAGCTAAATGCACCAGCTATCCTGACATGAAAAGCAATTCCATATCCTCCTTCCAGAAGTTTCTTCTTGAACAACTGAACACTTTTATACTTCCATATTAAAGTGTAGAAAATGATGAAATAGAAATGCAGCTGTGGATAATGTAAAAAGAGCAGCCCGGTGCATGTAGCTCCCGCTTGCGCCGGGTCCGGGAAGGGTCTGACCACTTTGCATCGTTTGTGCATAGCCCTTCCTTGCATTTCTGCAAGACGCTGTTTCCAAGAATCGAACCCATGACCTCATGGTCACAAGGAAATAGAGTTACTGCTGCACCAGGTCTCCCCTTCTAGCTGTGGATTAAGTGATACAGATAAATCCATGACATACTTCATATTTTTCTTCAAGATGTTGCATTGCTTGATCGAACTCCTGCATACCATGGTATCTAAGATAATCTGCATCTCCCTTGAAACAAAATGGAAAAAATACTTATCAACAATGGTAGCATGTGAAATATTAGTTTTCATATAAACAACAGTGATATTCCCAAGTATGATTACGCAAAAATATATTCTCATTCTAGATACAATGAGAGAATAAAGTAGTACAACTATTACTTACAAGGTCAAACCTACGGCGACATTTATCAAAACTATAGTTATTTCCTGGGATGACCGAGCCATTCGGTAGACTTTGTGGGCCTCTTGGGAAATCTATCCATTCTGCCATGTAAAGTGAAACTAATCAGTACTACCTTCTCATAAACAATACTATAATATTTTAAACATAACCAAGCAAATTCAACAAGATTTTTAAAACGAACCAGGATGCCCAAACTCATTTCCCATGAAATTAAGACAGCCTTCACCACCTAAACCCATTGTGACAAGCCTAATCATTTTATGTAAAGCTATCCCACGATCGATGCGAGGAGTTGAAGGTCTGTCCAGAGCCATGAAATCATACATATCCTGCATAAAAGTTCAGATGCTCATGTCAGTTAGCTGTGCTGTCAGCATGTACGTATGCTAGTATCAAGTATCAACCGTACAAAATGGTGTAATGCTAGTATGCTTTTTTAGGAGGAAACCAGTGTAAAATAAGCCTGTATGTCTATTGGTTGCTATGTGCTAACAGTTAACGAACAGGCCAAGCCCACGTCAATGGGGCCACAACCCCAGTGGCCGCTATTTTCAGCTGCGAGCCGCTCCCCCTGCAGGGCACCAGGCTGTGTAACTCCCCATTGTTGTTTTCAGCTCCCTGCACAATGCACCGTGCCACGGCAGAATTAAAGTACCTCCAAGCTCCTCATCTTTTAATGCCTCCTGGGCTCCACCTACAGACAACGATGCAAACAGCGAAGCATATGTTGGAGCTGACGACATAGTTACAACTTGGGGTTTTGATGCGTGAGCTTCATATCTTTTCTCCAGTTATAAAAATCAGGTGACAGGATGGCCTAGCAGTTAGCATAATGGCGGCAGAGTGTAGCAGGCTAGCGAGTGGCTATGAATTCCAGATGCATAAGGGTGTTGGTAACTCATGTCTGTGGTGCGGTAAGGTAGCAAGCCGGCAAGGCTTCGCCATCCACCGCAGGTGGTGGCAGACGGCTTGGAGTGAAAGGCCACTGGGAATAGGTACTGCCTGGATGGGGGCAATGGCTCAGGGAGTGCAGGAGTAGGTTGGTGACAAGAACAGGGTTATCAAGCTCCATGTTATGCGTAGATTCATGGGACCTGGACTGGTAGCTGATTCAGTACAATAGCCAGTGACCAGTGGCTAATTAGTGGGATGGTACACCTATAATTGCTGATCTTGAGCATGAAAATAAACAAAACATCAACTAAGAGGAAATTTCTGATGTGCTGGTCCCAATAATGTTGGTCTAACTTTTGATTCTACAAATATAATCTGTTAGAACAAAGATTCTTTTCTTTTTTTTAATTATGTAGTCCATCTAGTCCAGAGCAACAAATAGTACCTTATCCATCAACCAGAATGCAATCGTCTTGTCACCAACTAGCGCTTGATCATGGCTTTCAACATAAGTAACACACTTCTCTAACCACCTTCTATTCGTTAAGGTGTGCACAATATCGCCCATTTTCCATGATTCATCACTTTGCCTATGTTAAAGGAAAATGTTGAGTTCGATCAACAACAACAACAACCACAAAGTCTCTTAGTCTCAAATAAGTTGGAGCAGACTGGATGTGAAACCCACAAGTGCAAGCAAGAACCACCAAGAAAAGCCATAATTAAAAAGGAAACAATAAAAAAATCAAAAAAGTCATGTAAAATTCAGGAATATGCTCTGGTAGTAATATGTCTGATTCAAAATAATTAGCAACTATGATATACTATTTTGCAGTTATAGCTGCTAGTGTTGCAATACTTACTTCAGGAGTTCGATCCATTTGTCTGGTACAGCCATATGTAGGCGATAATCAAAACCAACACCACCATCTTGAATGGGAATACAAAATGTAGGCATTCCACTGACCTGAACAATTTCATAATTATACAAATGAACAATGAATGATTGTCGAACTCTTATTTGCTTGCAACTGTCATGCTCACATGTCACTGAAATTTCACTCTGTACAAAATTTAATCCACAGAAGTTCCGAGTACTGATTTGGAAATGTGTAATTATACTAAATTAGAGGCATGCAGCTATGCAGAGAAATATTCTCAAGCTAGTATCAAGGTTGACCATATTAAACATAAATATAAATCAGATGACATTATTCACACTATATTAAAGAACATACAACGCAATAATATGCATTCAAGATCTAATGTAAAATTTGGTGCGAGTCCCTGGCACCAATGCATTTTTGTATGTAGTGTACCATAGGTAAACATATTTCCCTCATAAAAAAAACAGCCATGTCTATTATGTTTTTTTTATTTGAACCTAGGCTACGATGTTATAACAATATACACAAAAAGTGAGAGACAACGAGCAAATATTCAAGGCCTTACATCTTCCCCAATGGCTACAGCCTCAGGATACAGCCCATGTATGAGATCGTTTACCAACATTAAGTAAACCACAGCATCAACATCAGTAGCAAAACCAAAGTACTCGCCATAGTTCCCAGTAAATGCAACCTGTAAGAAAGCACGACACAAACCAATGATCACTCTCATTCAGCTTCAAAAAAAAAATCTCTCTCATTAGGTGCAAATAACACTAGATTGTGGAATCTATTTTAGACCCAGTAATCAGTAGCAAGAACAATGAAGCATATAGCAATGTAATGAAACTGATTCGTCAAATAGACAGCATGCTGTACCCAACCAAAAAGGAGCAGTAGCACCGTAAACATAAATTAAATGAATCACTTGATAAACTTACTTGTAATCCATGGTGAGTATACATCATGGAAGTCACCCCATCAAATCGAAACCCATCGAATTTATATTCTTCAAGCCACCATCTTGCATTTGACAGTAGAAATCTCAAAACCTGGATACGAACAAAATGTCTTGATATGTAAATATAGATTAACAGGAGCTATTACCAAATAAACAGTTATAGAACTCGGTAGTTACATACTTCCCAACTCCCATAATTAAATAGGCGAGAATCCCACATCCAATGATGGCCCCGAGGCCCACCATGAAAGTAATGTGTATCAGTGCCATCAAAACCATTCAAACCATCCAGGGTATTATTTGATGCATGGCTGCAGGATACACATAAACATTGGTAAACCATGCAATTCAAAAGGATAAAACCAATTGAAAAGTTTGTGAAAAATCAGGTCTGTGAACACCAAAATGTGAGCTTTAGGTGGCTAGGCTAGTTCTGTAAAATATCAGGCATTGGTATGTTTCTAAAGTACTCGAGCAACCTACTAAGGACTAGGTGGAATTGTGAGAAAAATAAGCACCTAAATTCACATTAGAGTCAAACTTGGGTGGCCTAGGCATTTACATCCAAGAACCCACACTCAACCAAACAAGGCTCAGCTGCCTACATTCTTATTTTTCGAAAAAGGCAGTCTGGTGCACTTAGCTCCCATTTGCGCAGGCTCCAGGGAAGGGTCCAACCACTTTGGGGTTTTTTACACAGCCTTCCCTGCATTTCTGCAAGATGCTGTTTCCAGATTTGAACCCATGACCTAACGGACACAAGGCAACAGCTTTATCGTAGTCACTGCTGGGAGGAGGAGGAGGGCGTGGTGGTGGTGACCTGCTCAAAGGGGAACTACTGAGGCTACTTGACCAATAGGCTAAAGGCCCTTTCGCTATGTTCAAACAAATCAAATGCGTTGCAGAGTTATACCAAAGAATGGAACAAGGACTATCAAAATACCCCATCAAATAAATATACCTGTGAACAATATCCATCAGCACAAGCAAACCAAGTTCATGGGCTCTATCAATCAATGATTTTAAGTCCTCTGGAGTTCCAAAACGGCTACTTGGTGCAAAAAAATTTGTCACATGGTACCTGAAAGTATTGAGTATAGTAACAATAAGAATAAGATATATTTGCCTTGTCATAAAGTATATTTCTGCATGCATCAGGATGGAGAAGCTCCAGATAGAAGATGATAGAACACAACAATAATGCAAAGACATAAATCCTAATGAAGTGTGAGTACCCAAAGCTTGCATAATATGAGTGTTCTTGGATTGCCATTATCTGAACTGCATTGTATCCAAGCCTTTTAATCCTTGGCAGCACTTCGTCTCTGAAGTTAGCATATGTGTTTATCTTTGGCTCCTGCATAAACAATCATACAAGATGTTCAACTTCCCATCAAGTATTGGTCACATCGATATATAGTTGTAAAAGTTCGGTTTTGGCAAATAATATAGGAGTTTTTTCTATCTTTGGTTCCCATTTTTTCTATCTTTTTTTTACAATAATAGTTGTTGAACCCTTCCCTGGACCCTATGCAGGTGGGAGCTACATGCAGGGCCACCCTTTTTATGGTGATGGAAATGATGGTGATGGAAATGCTCTATGTAATATAACATCATTGTCACTTTAATGTG
>BCLG01002117.1:60741-79756 GCA_001602295.1 Zoysia matrella
CCCCCGCTCTTGCGACTGGAAAAAAAACCCCAGACCTCATATAAAGAATCTTCAAAATCCATTTAACCAATAAGCAATCGTTCATAATTTGGGTATTTAAGACACCTAGACCACCAAACTCCTTTGGTCTAGTTACCGCCTCCCAGTACGGTTACTTTCAGCCCCTTGCCAAAAGAAAGATGCTCGTATAGAGTCCATGTTTTTATGACAAGGATTTGGTAACCTAAAAGCCCCCATCATATATATCGGAAGGCTGCTTAGGCAAGAGTTAACCAATGTCAATTTGCCCCCCGAATTATATCTGGCTTTCCAGGGATCTAGTCTTTTGTTCATTTTACTCACCAACATATCGAAGTTCACACTATGCAGAGTGCGTTCTGACATGGGTATCCCCAGATAAGTAAAAGGTAAGGTCCCCACCTTACAATTGAGCATATTCGCATACATCACTCCCTCTTCTTGTGAGATCCCGAAGAACACCTCACATTTGTGAAAATTAATCTTCAACCCAGAAAGGAATTCAAAACAATAAAGTATTAGTTTTAAGTTACGGATATTTACAAGCGAAGGGACCACCATGGCCACCGTGTCATCTGCATACTGAATATGCGAAAGCCCTTCCGAAAGAAGGTGCGTCAGAATCCCGGTTAAGAGACCTTTGTCCTTAGCTTTACAAATCATCGTGCCTAACGCGCCTGCCACCAAATTGAAAAGGAACAGGGATAGAGGGTCTCCTTGACGAAGCCCTTGATAGGTCTGAAAAAATTTCCCCCGCTCCCGATTCACATTCACGCAAACCCGTCCTCCCTTGACAGATTGCATAACCCAAGAGATCCATTCTCCGGGGAACGCTTTGCGTACCATGACTTCCTCAAGAAAGTCCAACTTAACCTTGTCATAAGCTTTTTCAAAATCTATCTTAAGGATGAGGCCTGGGAGGTTATGACGGTGAAGTTCATGAATTGTTTCGTGGAGAACTACCACACCCTCTAAAATATTTCTCCCTTTGGTGAAAGCTGTTTGTTCTCGGTTAAGTATCTCATCCGCCCCAATAGCGATCCGGTTGTTAAGAGTTTTAGTAAAAATCTTATAGTCCACATTAACCAAGCAAATGGGACGGAATTGTCGGATGTTAGAAGCCCCTTTGATCTTAGGAATTAATGTGATAACACCATAGTTAAGCCTCCGAAGATCTAACTCACCCCGATACCAATCTTGGAACATCTCCATGAGTTCTGTCTGGATGGTCGGCCAAAAGCTCTTAAAGAATTGTACCCCAAATCCATTGGGGCCAGGGGCCGAGTCAGATTTCATACCAAAAACAGTTGCTTTGATCTCCTCAAGAGAAAACGGCCGAATCAAATTCAACTTAAGACCATCTGACACTTGTTGCTCCCTATTCCAGAAGTTAGCATCCAAGTGTATGTCAAAGCCAACACTAGACCCAAACAAGTGTTTGTAAAATTCTGTTATATGTTCCATGAGGTCCGCTCGTGTTGAGACCAGGCCCCAGTCCGAATCTAACCCGGAGATGGTATTTCGCCGTCTTCTGCCATTCGCCACTAACTGGAAGAAGCGAGTGTTGTTGTCCCCCTCTAAAATCCATTTAACACTCCCTCTTTGTTGCCAGTACATTGCCTCCTTGGCAAGTACTTGTTCAAGGTCTCCCTCAACCTTATATCTTGTGCTCCATTCCATAGGGGATAGAATCCTATGCTCAGCTATTTTGTCCCACTTCTCAAGCTGAGAAAGGAGCTCCGCCTTTTGTTTTTTCACACGTCCCTTTTTACTCGCATCCAAACCTTTCATCAATTGGCGACACTTGGTAAGGCATTCATGCCATTTGTTCATGGAGTAACAGGTAGGCGTGGTTTTGGCTCGGGACTCTTCCCAGTTACGTTGCACCCGTTCACGGAACTCCGGTTCCATCAACCATTGTTTCTCGAAGTAAAAGTATCGAGGTCTGTTAGGAATTCTCACCATCGTCTAAAATGATAGGCGAATGGTCAGATCCCACTCGAGTAATGGTCGATGCATACGCTAGGGGAAATCGTAACTCCCACGGGACCGAGACCAACACCCGATCTAGGTTCACTATAACCGGATCAACCTGTTTGTTAGTCCACGTGTAACACGCACCGCTGCGCTTAATTTCCTTTAACCCGCATTCTCCAATAAAGGAATTAAACAGATTGATCAAACCGTAGTCAACATTATCATTATTTTTGTCAGCACTACTACGGATCAGATTATAATCCCCTCCTAGGACTACTGGGAGAGAGGAAAGGATACACACATCCTTCATCTCTAGCAAGAAATTTTCGGATAGAGAATGGTTAGCTGGACCGTACACCGTACCATGACACCATCTTATGTTTGAGACGCGGTGACGAATTATCATCAAAACATGATAGCTCCCCACACTAACGCGCTCCACTTCTAAATTATCCTCTCGCATACCCATAAGAATGCCACCAGCTCGCCCCTCAGCTGGTAACCAGTGCCAAGTGCAATGAAGACCACCACTGATCTCATTTAACTCCGAATCAAGGAAACTTTGTTTTTTTGTTTCCCGAAGTCCTACACACTCTATCTTTCAAGATATAATCTGCCACTTGTTTAAGACGAATAGAGGATCCCAATCCTCTCACATTCCAGAAAAGCGACCTCATTTGGAACCTTTTTGTTTACGGGCCACCTATCTCCTTGGCAGGTTGCCCGGTTGCTCGCTGTTCATTGTCCCATCAGCAGCCACAGGAACACCTTGTTCGGAGTTGTCCACGACCTCCATGGTCATTAGACCCACATTTAACTTGTTCAGGGTCTTCCGATATTGCGCTTCAGCATTGAGCCCTAACTAATTCCTCAGCTTTAATAGTAGAAATTAAGTTCTGTGGGTTCTTAACAACTAAATCCAGTTCATTAATAACATCATTTAAAACTTCGTCAGGCGTGTCATTAAGAATAGCAAATTGGTTCTGGGACGAAGACATACCTGAGTCATCCAAGTTCTTCCGCTTGGTCCTTGTTGTAGCCTTGTCTGGTATCGGGATGCCATCTTGGGGAATACAAGAACTTCTGCGGGAAGACGGTGAGATAGGTTTTTTTTCTCCTTTTCAACACTTTTTTCTGTTTTGGCGCCGACCACCCTTGGTCCCCCAACTCCTTAGAAGGTGCCTGAGCAGCTCCTTGCTGCCCCCAAAGCATTGGCCCCCACCGTCTGTGTCTTGGGCGAAGTAAGGAAAGTACTCGGCTGTCCAGAGGTACACTTCCCCATTGGAGGGAAGATTCTCTCCTCATGGTTCTGAGCTTGATACACCGATGCCCCTGTCACCTCTAGCTCACCAAACTGGGAGGATACTTATGCGAGGGATGTCAATATAGGAAGCACATGACAGTTCTCAAGAACAGGAATAACCGAGTTATCAGAGGGATTACAGAAGGCTATAGGAGACACCTGAGCAAAACCCAAACCCCCTGGGCCATGTTCACCAGGCGCCAGATCCTCCTCCACCATCTGATCATCGCCAGCATCAGGTAACTTGTTCCATTCTGCGTTGGGATCATTTGCATCAAAGTCTTCATCCGCAAACTCGTCATCGTCCCCTCCTTCATCATCCTTGTGGTTGTGACCCCCCATGGTCACCATGACCACCTCCAGAAGGCCCCGGTCCACTCCCAATGGACTTCGTAGGTAACCTTCCCGACGAAGCGAATCTCATGTCCCATGCCATTAAAAAACACCTCCACACTACCCCTAAGTTGGAGCGAGTCTCGACAACGGACCTTCACACGTACCGGTCCCTCCCGAAGAAGAGAGAGATCATCCACCACCAGTGGTTCCGCTGCCATAGCTGCCACCTTTTTCACCACTTCTTCAGATCTAGCAATGGCAGGTATCCCATAAATTTTCATCCATGTTGTCTGTAGCATAGAGGTAGCCTCCGAGTCACAGATCGCTTTTGTCACCTTGATCTTCAGGCCATGCTTGGCAGTGAGAACTCCGAGAACTTTGACAGAGTATCAAGGGATTGAGGTGTAGGAAGTCACAGCAAACTCCATCGATGATAAGGTCCTCACTTCCAATTCCAATCTCCCTCAATCAGATTTTTCAATTCCTTCTCAATCTTCTGCTCAAATGCCTCTCCAAACAACACAGAAACACGACCAATAGGCTCCTTGCCCATTGCATCGGTTTCAAGAATCTCAATGGTGTAGAACCCCTGTTTGATGCCAAAGCCAAATGAGCGAATATTACGGCCTTTAACCTCATAACATTCGAAAGCCATGTGCCTAGATTGCTTACACTTGTAACATACAGGTTCCCTGGAACACTCCGATTGGTGATGTTCGAAATCCCGACAACAGAAGCATTGGATCTCCTTGGAGCTCGACCCCCTGTTCTGGAGCTTTTCCACGTGCCTCAGCACTAGCAGCCACTCTGGAAGACCCCCTTCCAGGCGCCGTGGAGGCTGGGCATTAGGGCCACCTTGGCCTTGTTCCTTACGAGCACCCCGGCCCCCAAATCCCGTCTGTCTTCCACCACGGGCACCAATTCGCAGAGGCTGGGTAAAACGCGCGCCACCGCTAGCACCACGATCTCCCACCCCCTGTTGGAATTTCACCAAATCGTGACTACTCTGACCAGAGGGGAACGAACCAGCAGAGCGAGTCGGCGGCATACCTGACGCCCCCCAAGGACGCGCCTCCGTCGCCTGGTGATGCCGCTTCTGTGCCTCTGCTTCCTCCGCTTCAACGCCCAGCAGGTCGTCCTCCTCCATCCAGTCGGTCACAGGGCCCCGCTTGCGTCTCCGTTGCTCGCGGTTCATTGAGGGTGACCTGGGCGAAGGATTGTCGAAGCAGCGGCGGAGGTCGGAGATGGTGAAGACGGCGCGCCCTGCTGCCGAATGTTCGCACCTCAGACACCCGAGCTGAAAACCCTAGGTGAGGCGCTGCACTCCCTCGAGGGATCCACAGCCAAGTAGAGGCAGTCGCTTGTCCTGCTTGCGGTTGCAAAGTAGCCTTAGTCGAACCGGAGCCTTGCCCACTCGGCCCAGGAGCTGGTCCAACCTGAAGCCGCGTGAAGCCCACACGAACAGGACCCGGGTGTCCCTCCACCGTAAATCCAGATTCCGCGAGATTTCCCTGACTCGCGGCGGATTTGAACTTGGCGCCCACCAGAGCACGATCATCATCGCGATCAACCTCTGGATCGGCAGCGCCGCCCGACGACGCCCCGGAGAACAACCGGTGTCGGATCTCCGCCGCCTGCTGCAATTGCTCGAACGACGGTTTCCGACCGTGCGAATGAGACCCAACAAATGATTGCGAGGAGGACGCCGGCCTGGTCACGATGGAAGGCGCCAAAGCTCGAGGATCTTCTTCTTCCCCTTCGTCTCCGGGATCAGATCCGGAGAGGCGAGCGCGCCCCACCCTGGACCCGTATCGAGAGCAGGGGCACTGCTCATGAGCAGTTCCCTCCAGGCCTTGGTCTCCTCTCAGTTAACGGTGACCAATCAATGAATCTAACATGTTGTCTTCGAGCAAATTTTTTTAATAAGATAAATGATCAAAATTAAATTTAAAAAACAAAAGTGACATCAATTAAAAAACAAAAAAAGTATATAAATAAACACAGTGCATGAGAAGCGTGCAGGTCATGCTTATTTTAATTTCTCGATCATCCCTTCCGGTCCTAGAAACCAGAAATCATAGAGATTTCTCTACATGTTGTCGACTGATGTTGACCTGGACTAAGAGAGCCAAGCGTCTGGAACTTTTGCAGCGTCACTGTCCCTTCCCCTTTAGATCGGCCGGGCAGGGCCCAAGCACACCCCCCGTCGCTTTCTGTAGCTCGTCCAGATCCCCGTTCGGCGTCTCGCGGACAAACGGACGAAATGGCCCGGCCGGCCGGGTGGCAAGGCAATGGAGATGGGCCTACAAGGACAGGGAGCGGGCGCTCTCCTGGCCGTTGAAGCTGGACGGAGGTCTGATATCTCGCGGGCTCTAATCCACCGCTAGAACTTTCACGGCTGGAAATGAGCAGGCGAGTCTATACTCTGTATCGTGCACATGGCTCCTTCCAGGATCTGTGTATAGTAGAGTAGAGTAAGGGGCTGCACGTTGATTTTTTTTTTAAAAAAAAAGGGGCCGCACGTTGCTGTATACAAACAGAAAACAAAGAATTACACCGAACAAAGAAACAGTGGTGTAAGGCACTGGGAGCCGTTCAGTGGGGAAATGAAACGAGTGCCAAAAGGATGGGGTCACACAAGCACATCTGTTTCCTACTGTTAAAGTTGACAGCATCGAAGTAAGGTTAAATAGGGTACAGTTGCAATACCAAGTGGTATAACAGGGACGCAAGAGGTCGGATTTGAAGCTACACATGAAACCTCTTCTTTCCTTTGAACATTGTACGTAGTTGTTCGATATAGGACATGATCACTGGCAGTAGCAAGATGTACCTGTACCTTCTGCATCACGGAATAGCTTCTATTGATATCCATATCAATTCTGTGATGTTGTTCACTCTGTGCTTCTGATCAACGTTTTCGAAGGAAGAATGACAGCAGCTATAGGTTTATCCTCATACCCACCGCATTCATCAATGATGAATCGGAGACCATCGATGTGTAGCTTCCCATGGTGACCGCTAACAATGATGGTCTGCTTCCCAGAGAGATCCTGAAGAAAGATGTTAACATATCAGAAGTGAGGCACCGACTGTAGAGTTCGAAAAGACCAATAAGCAGCATGTCATACCAAACAGACAGGTTTTATAGGTATCATGTGCATCGAACACTAATAATTCATGTACATCAATATGTAGTACGGACCACTAATAAGATGTAAAACGGACAAATCTTGCAGCCAGAAGCAGACCCACTTGCCAGGCTGCTGATTTATGTAATGATCGAGCAATGAATATTTTCAATCGTGTGTAAATGTAATATTGTAGTAAGAGACTCGTACAAAAAATAATCGAGACCTAACTGTATTTGCCTTGAACTTTCCTGCGAAACAATAACATGTTCAAGATGCTAAACCGTACAAAAAATTCTGAAACCTTCTACACTGAATCATTTGTTTCACCAAAGAGTTAAGAAGTGCAGCTGACTTATAATGTGGTAGGGAAATCCAGGGCAGAACTTGTAAAGTGAATCATTTGCAAACATTTAAAGGCATAATGTCAAGTGCATTCTCAGTGAAGAATACTACTGCTCTTCCTTAATGCATCCCATAGCACAAAGCTTTTGCAAATGTATTGTGAAAAAATGAGTTGGTTGGTTCTCTAGGAAAGACAAAGGTATCATTTAATCCACCAAACAATATGTATGCTTGCAAATATGGACCAACTACATGTTACTGAGCTTTGCTAATTATCTAAAAGCCGAAGATTAAAACATTTGGTTCTTGCAATAAATAGAGTAAAATGGGATCACATATTAGCTACCTTTGGTATGTCCCACACGTCATGCCTCCCATGTAGCATGTGAACCCTTGGAACACTGGTGTCTCTCGTTCTCAGAACTTTCAGCTGCTCATTTAAATCCATGGATCTCTCCAGGCCAGCATGAACTGCAATAAGCTTGCAAACTGTCTGCCCTTCATCGGTATAAATAGGTACGTCTTCCTGTTATACAGCACAGCAATAACATGAATGCAAACATGAAACACCAAAGGGGTAATACGCTATGCATGCCTACTCATCGTTTGCATAATAAAAAGAAAACCTACCTCCTCATGGATCCAAACCAAGTCATGTAGGAACTTTTTGTGCTCCTCAGGCACAGCCTTCACGAGATCTACAAAGAAATTAGAACTAATAGCGTATTACAAGCTGTTTCTTAATATTCAAGCAGGAGATTTCTCATGAATATATGCTTACAAGATCCGCATAAGAGATTGAATTCTTGTTCGGCATAATACATGGGTTAATGGTATTTAACTTCGAAATTTAGCTTGTAAATTCGGCAGATAGCCTGCTACATTATTGTGTTACCTTTTAAGAGTTAAAATTAAAGCATCATCGAAGCATTGGAAGTCAGAAGGCATGTTTGGTCTTGCATAGAAAAAACTCATGTATCTATAAATGTTACACTCATGGTTTGGCACTTAAAAATCCTATCCTAAATTATTAATCATAAATATGGATATGCAAAACAATCATGGAAAGCAGAGGTTTCCTGCCACTATTTTTATATGTATAATTTATGAGTTCTCGTATGAATATAGCATGCTCTTTTGTAAAAGGAAGATGAATCTCAATATTTGTGACCAAAATAAACATTAGAGTAAGAGCTCCACAACAGATTGCATTGGTTGACAACTGAAGTATGAATGCTTAATTGAGTAATCAAATTCTGAAATCCCTAGGCAAGTAAGCGAGAAACAAAAGTGTTATGAGTATCCTCAGCTGACCTGGGGATCCATGGGCGACGCCGTAGGACTCGAACGTGGGCTGAGCGTCGTAGATGGAGCCCTTGTACGGGAGCCCCTTCTTGGGGTTCCACCTCTCCTTGATGACCCCGCCCCACCTCCTCCCCTGCACGTGCATGTCCTCGTGGCCCGGCCCGCGGAACCACCCCTCGTGCTCCTCGTTGTGGAGGTACTCGTCCCAGGTGGCCGAGAACGGGGAGCCGTCGGGCGGCGGCGGCAGCGCCCCGACGAACGCCGCGAAGGCGAAGTCGTGGTTGCCGCAGAGGAAGACGTGGCGCTGCGCCGGATGCCGCGCGGGGAGCGCGAGGAGGAAGTCGAGGACCCTGCGCGTCTGCGGGCCGCGGTCGCAGTAGTCGCCGAGGAAGATGACGAGCGCGGTGGCGAAGGCGTCGGCGGGGAGCGCGGACTGGAGGTTGGACCAGAGGCTCTCCAGCTTCGAGATGTAGCCGTGAACGTCGCCCACGCAGATCACCGTGCGGGGAGCGGCGGACGGAGGAGGGTCCATCTTGCGGGCGTGGCCTCCAGCCGCCGCTCGCACGGAGTCACAGGAGGCTGCGCTGCGGGTGATGGCGGAGAAGAGGAATCGAAGAGGCAGAGAATCGAGTTATCCTTTTTGCCAGAGCGGGTGCCTCCAGCTACCTGCCTACCTCTCGTGGGATGATCTCGGCCGTTTGTTCATGGTGTTGTGTCATGCGAAATGTTGTTGCTGAAATTATGTTAGTGGCAATATTACACACAAAGATGCCATTTTATTTGGCTATTAACTAATTAGTGGATTTTCTTATATATGTACCTGTGATTTTGCATTGTTAAAGACATGTATCTACATCTTGAAAACATTTCATTTTTTTTCTTGTGGCCTTCATTCCCCTACTTTTATGCCATCCCCTGCTTGGATTGAAGGATTTCAATGGCACACCTTCATCAAGGTTTAAAACGATTGTTTCTTTTATAAACCGATGGAGCAAATTCTCTGTCCTTGACACTTGCTGACTTGGTAAAGAAAACAAAATTCGCTGGCAACATGATTGACAACCAAAGGAGATTAGCATGGAATGCTCCGCTTCATTCAAGAAAGAACTTTATACTGTGGTGTAAGCACGTCCATGCGGCAGTGCTCAAAGCGGTTCAGGTTTACAAAATCTGTTCACATAATCAAAGATATGGCGCTAGAGGCCTACAGCTCATCGTTCGGGGGATCAGCGCTGCCGGGGTCGCCGTGCTGCCCGCACTCGGCGTTGGCGGCCAAGCTCTCCAGCCAGAGCTCATCGCGGACGACGGAGTCCGCGTCGTCGTTGCGGTGCCATGACCAGTGCGCCGTGGTCTCGTTCAAAACCCTCAGCCGCCCATGCCCGAAGCTCGCCTCCCTCATCGCCGACAATGGCGCCAACTTGTGGTTCTTCTGAAAGCTAAAAGCACGAGCACCACAAAATGAATTAAGCAATGAGAAAATAATTCTGATTATTAATGGGAAAAATCAGGGCATGCATGTCGTCTAGCACTACTTACTCCAAGGCAAGGCCTTCTCTGTTCCCGCCGTCGCCAATGGTGATGTACACCGGTCCGCAAGGGTTTGCCTTGTTGTCATACACCCTTGTCTGCCGCATTAGCAAACCGAGATGCGTCAGCGCAATCAGCTGGAGAACAGACGAACGAAAAGAAACGGATCAAAAGCGACTCACGAATCGTTCGTAGGCGTGGACGTGGCCGGCGAAGACGACGTCGACGCGGGCGTCGTAGAGCAGCCGCTCCATGGCCTTCCTCATGGCCTCGCCCTCGCCCTGGTGCGCGGCGTTCGTGTTGTACCAGGGCGCGTGCATCAGCGCGACGAGCCAGGGCGTCGCGCGCCGGTCGACGCGCGCGAGGTCCCGCGCCAGCCACCCGTACTGGTCCGAGCTCGCGTTGAAGCCGGCGTAGGAGCCGAGCATCACGACGTGGACCGCGCCGCCGGCGGCGTCGAAGGAGTAGTAGAGGTTGGACGGCGACCCGCTCTCCTCGTGCGGCATCCGCCAGCGCGCCTCGTACGCGGCGAACGGGCGCGGCGCGCCCGGGACGGGCGGGAGCGGCGCCGCCTCCACCTCGTGGTTGCCCTGCGTGACCATCCACGGCCGCCGGCTCGCGTGCCGCTGCACGAACCGGCCGAACGAGTCCCACAGCGGCTGCTGCGTGTCGGCGTACGACAGGTCGCCGGGCACCAGCAGCACGTCGAAGTCCGTCTTGCTGACGTGCGCCAGCGTCGACGCCGTCCACTCCGTCTGCCCCAGGTCCCCTGCAAATCTCTCCGCCGTCCGATCGAAAAGTCAGCCTCTTGTAGCATGAGTACGCAAGCATTGGCCAGACACGCGTTCCAAACTTGCAACAACCTGCGACGGCGAGCTCGATGGGCAGAGCGGCCGGCGGGGTCCGGAGGCTGAACTCGCGCCCGGCTTTGCCGCAGCGGTAGTAGTACACGGTGGCCGGCTCCAGCGGGCCGATCGTGACGTGGTGGATCTTGCTGGAGGAGTAGAGGAAGTAGCGGTACGAGGTGTGGTCGCCGGTGGCCGACGAGGTGTAGTTCCCGGAGACCTTGCCGTACAACACCACGGATTGCACGTGTTTGTCGTCCGTAACCCACGACACCCTCATGTGCTTCGCCCCGACCAACGATACATGGACCTGACATGGGAAGCTCACACGAACTCGTTATTCTAGAACAGTGGCGGCGCAGCGGCGGGATAGCCGGGATGTGTACCTGCTGAGGGTGGGCGGCAGGTTCCGTGTGCTCCGTGCGGATGATCCGTCGCGGAGGAGGCCGCACGTACTCTGTCTCCGCTGCCGCGGCGCTGGCGGCGAACAACGCGAAGACGACGAGCGTTCCGCAGACCAGGAGGACGCGCCGGTTGGTACACATCATCTTCTCCGGCTACGGTGCCTGCCGCACAAGCGCCTTGACCCGATAGGTCGATCGCTGGTCACGAGAGCATGGACCATGTACTCGGCATATAGAGCGCCTGGACGATGGCGTCAAGTAACCGGAATGGCGCGCAGGCTTTCGCTTGAAGCGTTGTTGTGCAGGCCTCACGCCTGCAGCTGCAAAGCAATGGCGCAGCAGTCAGCAGAGTGACAGGTGCGGCTTTGATGTCTCCACGGCACCCCTTGGATTGGCGACCCACCTCACGTTTCACGTAGGCGCTGCACCCGTTGCTTGAAGCAGTTGCAACGAAGAACGCTGTGCGGGGAAGCACGGCGAGTGCGCGACGCCTGGCCGATGGAAGGCTCTGCTTTTTCTCGAGACGGGGGCCCTGGAAGATTCTGCAGAGAAGCGAGCATGATGTGGGCTTTGAAATGTTGGTGTGGGTTGGGCCCCGAGAAGATACCTGGGCTGTAAGGAAGGTCATGTTCTATAGAATCACGGCCTACAAGGATAACTAGGCCGTGGATCGAGTACGGGCTTTTTGTTTCGAGGCTAACACACATGGATATGTTCTTCTGTTCCGCGCAGCTAACGCTGCCAAAATAGTCCAGGAAATCGAAGCTGCCAAGGAAAGGAAGCGGAAGGGCAATCAGATGGAAGTGCACTGATGATGACAGTCTGAGTGGTAACTGGTAAGCTTGAAAATTTTAGCACTGTTGCAGGTGATCGTCCTAATCCAGCTTAACAAGCTCTGTCAAACATGAAATGTTGTTGGCATATCCAAAAGAAAAAGAAAAGAATGTGTACATTGTGGTGGTAGAGTAGTACGTACTACTCCACTTATGCAAAGTTTTTTGGCAGGGCAAATTCGCTGCACAACTTGCTTGCTACTCCTACTTTGTAGGAGTAATTGTTCTAGGAGTAACCTCCTTCCTGAGGCTGAGGTTTGCAAAAAAAAGAAAAGAAAAAAAGTACGCTGCGTTTACGGGTCAACCTGTTGTGTCGGACTCGGGCCATCGTCGCTCCTGCCAGGTTGAATTTCAGGTCGATCAGACTGTTACGGGTTGGCCACACATTACTCTCCGGAGACACTTTTTCCCTGGCCATCTTAATCCCGTGTCCCTGGTCTACTCTCCATCATTCCGTTTGCTGTCCTGCGACCCATGCAGCCTTTTCCCACAACCCTTTTCTCTGCGACGCATCCTGCCGCCGGAAGAACGAGAGCCAACCCACCCAATTTTTATCACCTCGGGCGCTGCAGAGCGAACCGATTAGCCAGCGCCGCACGTTCCCTCCCCGGTCACCTTGCTGCTGTCCCCTGCGTTCGTCGCCGCGCCTTTGTCGACCGGCCGCGACGAGCCGGCGGACTCGGCTGTCGATCCCGCGCCGGACGCACGTCGCGGCCGTCTCCCGGGTTCAACGGCGCCATCATCATCACGCATCCGCGTCGGGCGTAGCCGCCCGCGACTCTGGCCGAGCCTTAATTCCGCGGCGATGTTTGTATCTGGACCCGATCGCTTTTGCAGCCTTCTTTTCGTCGCGCGCATGATGTCCGACGGCACGGTTTCTTCTCGTCGTCAGGACCAGCTCGATCGCATGAGTAATGAGATTCGTCGCCGCGTTTCGCTCTCACGTTGGACGCGACACGCCGGGCGCGGATTGGGTGTTTGACGAGGACGCACGTTTGATCGATGCGCGACACTCGCAGCTGTAGCAAGATTCCGGTCTCTTGGGCGCAGTAGCTGACGTCAGGACGTGCGCACGCTCGAAGGGAGTAGGAGTAGCTGCGAGGATTCCTTCACTCGATCGAACACGCTATCCTCGTAGGCCACTGTTGATGACGACGCGTACCAACAGTGCGGCGCAATCCATGCCTCTGCTTCCTTCTCCACTGACACGAACCCACCAGTGCGCGAACGAGTGCCCTGTGTCGCGGCGAGACCATCGATGGCCATCGGCGCGTCGCGCGAACAATGTTGCAGTCTACGGGGGCTTCCACTGACCTGTCTGGCCCTGCAGAACCCACTCGATCCCTGGCTGATCGTTGCTGCCTCCACCGCACGTGGCGTGGACCCAGATACTGACGTACGGTCCCCACTGGACTTGTCTAGTACGTGGACCCCAGACGCCGGCGTCACCCGAACGGAGCAGGCGATTCGGTCCGTTCTGTTCTCTGTCTGCACGCACGCGCCGACATGCTGCTTCTGTTCTGTTTCTTCTTTGAGCTGCTGCTGGCCCTGGGAGCGCCGGCGCCGGCATGATGACGACGCCACGACGGAGGGCGTACGTACGTACGTACGTGGGTATTGAGGTATAGCCAAGGAGATGACGCTCAGTCATAACACCTCAGCCGGATACTACTCCTGGATCTAGTGATCGTCATCATGCCCTGCTCCTTCGCGCTCTGCTGCGCCGCATGCATGGGGACGCTAGATCGCCATTGTTTTTGACGAGTCGGAAGGAATTCCCCGCGCCGGCGCCGTGTAGCTTCCGCGGCCCGTTCCGTTGCCGTCGAACAGGCAGACAGGCTTTTGGCATCAGGACGGATGCAGTGCGGAGCGAGCTCCTCAGCCCCGTCAGTAGCCGCGAACCGGAGGGTGGGAGCGGTAATCATCGCGCTGCCGCCGTGCAGCGACGGACGCTGCTTCTATATATGCATCGCCACGTGATCAGCCATTGAACAATGGGGGCCAGCCGCGTTACGCAGGAAAACCTTTTTCCAGTTCCGGTCGCGGCGCGCACCAAGTCAGCTCCTCCATGATAATCCCCGCGATCCCCAGACACGGCGAACGTGGGCCGATCCATGGACGACTTCTTCCCTGAGCTGGGGCGGTATGGACGACGGGAAAAGTTTTCCACGGGGCGAATCGATGCGCCGCATTGACCCCCTTTTTGCCAAACGCCTATTCAGTGTGTCTACGGAGTATCAACCTTTCTGTCCCTCTGTGCTCTCTCTCTCTCTGGGTGTGTGTCTCTGCGGGCGCACATACTAGTAGTACTACTCTACTTCATTGCCTCTGCATCTGCAGTCTGCCTGCCTTCCATCATGCCGTTCTAGAAACCATGCAGCTCATTATCCGATCAGCTTCAGCTTCTTCCTTCCTCTCGTGCGCATACAGCCTTTTTTCCTTCGCTGCTCCAGCTAGCCAAGGATATTTGTTGAAATGGAACAGAGAAGGGTCACAGGACGCGTCGATCGCCATTGGTTCAGTTGTTGGTCTCACCGTACGTAGCGAATCGAGTAGTCTGTCTGGTCTTCCTAGCACGTGCCGGTGCCTGCCGACACCATCACGAGCTCGTACACACAGACCACAAGCAGTTCGGCGAATGGCAGCAGCAATCGACCGGTTCTTTTCTGGTGCAACTTGGTTTTTCAATGCAGGACACGATCACGTCATGGCTTTGAACAAGCAACAGATCCATCCATCGAACCCTAATGGAGTAGGCCTCCGCTGGAGACTAGTAGTAGGCCTTTGGGAATCGATCGAGAGAAATCCATCCACCCAAACCTTAGCCGAATCGAGTAACGCTGCCTTTTTCCTTTTACCTGCCGGCCGTAATGGAGTGCGCGGCTGCGCGCTACTACGCTAGTGGAAGCAAATCCCCTACCATACTGCGCATCAATGCCGGGTCGCTGACATGCGAGCCCGAGAGCCATCCGGCAGTGGGCGCACGGTAGGCGATCCGCTCGCACGCTAGTAGTACTCGTACAGTGCGATGCTCCTCCTCCCGTCGGAGCTACTACTATCGATAAAGCGAGCATTCGAGTGGTGCATAAGTTGGGAGACGAGGAGGAACCCCGAATGATGGCTTGGCTTTTAATCGGCTTCATGGTTGCGACTTGCGCGCTCGTACCCCGCTCTCGATCGATCCCATCTTGAATTGCCTGTCTGTCTCCGTCGCATGCATGGGCGAATAGCTGCACCGGCTCCTAGCTGCCTGCGACACGCGATGCGAAGAGGATGGAACGCCACTGTGGAGCGGAGATGGTGGGTCGATGGAGACGACTTGTGATCTGTCAAGGGAATCATTGCTCCTGTATCTAGCCAGGATTACCATTGATGCGGAGGAGTTCAATCACCTCAAGCCTCTCTTAGTGCATATTTAATTGTCTGTTGTTCTAGTAACATTTAAAATTTGTTTGATAATATTAATGTATTTTTCTCTGTTCTAAATGCTTTTTTATCTTTATCTATTTTCTTTTTATTTTTCATATGGAACATATTTTTCACTTTTCCTTAATTTATACGATCAGAGTTAAAATGACAATTAAATCTAAATTTTGAATTGGACAGATTTCTTCCTGGCGCTGTTATTGTTCAATCAGCGGCGGTCTGCCCTATCTACCTTGACTTCTCTACAGGCGCCAATTATACTAACACGTGGTTAGGAGATCGCATTGGCTCCAGAAACTGCTGCGATGTATTCGCACGCAGCCAAGGTACAGGCTGTCTAACATCATCACCTCCGCTCTTCTTTGAGGACTTTTCTTTTTGTCCGTTTTCTTTTGTGAATGCTACAGCATCTGTTCACTTTTATAATTTATTCTACCTGTGAGCATAAGAATTACGGAGAATTGAAAAGTTATGGTTCATAAAAAATAGGAAAAAAAGATATAAAGGTAGAGATTTATTTGTAAGAGAAAATATATTGTAAAGAGAAAATGGTTTATCAAAAAATGAGAATAAAACTTAGATCTAAAATGATTTAAAAAATGAATGGAGTACTCAGCTAAACCTGCACCATCTCTGCCGCCAGACTCGGTCTTTCTCGCAACAATCACATCGAGCAACAAAGAGCCTCGCAAAAGCACGAGGTGGACGAAACGGGACAAAAAGAAAAAGGGTAAAGAGACGAGGGAGACGACGACCGTGCTGGCACGGTGACAAGCGAGTGTAAAAAGCATGGTGGGGGTCTCAATTGTGTGGCATTCAATTGGGGAGGAGAGGAGAGATCATGAATCATGATCACCGGAAGGTGGTGTTAAAGCAAGCCGGTGGCGCAGTAAGCAATCATCATAGTAGTAATCCTTTCTCTCTCCTCTTGTAGTACTGTAAAAGAAGAACGAGAGATATAGAAAGAGGGAGGAGAGGGCTGAGGTAAAAAAAAAAACAAAGAGAGAGAAAGAGGAGACGGAAAAGGGGAGTGGTGGAGAAGAAGGGAGGCGTGATGATGAGCGAGGACCCGGAGCCGAGCCATCATTACGAATCTTGGGCCGGCCGAGGCCCATCATCATCATCATTGGAAGCCAGCCCCCTTCGTCGGACGGACGCCGTTCGGCACCGCTCCGATTCGGGTCCGGCCTCTCCAGTTTCAAACCGCTCCCTGTTCCACGGAAAGCGTCGATGCTCGCGGGCGGGGGCGGCACGTGAGGCCAGTCCCTCCGGCGCCCCGGCCTCATCATTAGCCACCATTTACGCCGCCGGCCGGCCGACCTCCTCCCCACTCCCCTGCTCAGGTTCAACGACGCGCTCATGACACGAGACGAGGCTAGCCCCGCCTCGTACGTGCGGCGCCCGGGCCCGCGCGTCGGCGAGGCGATGGTTCGATCCGCGCCAATAAATAAGCCCCACCACACGCCGAGCCGAGCAAGCTCACCCATCGCCACCGATCACAGCAGTCCGCTGCCTCCACACCCACCGGCGAACCAGCCTCGCATCGTAGCCTCCTCTGCGAACCCAGCCCAGCCGCTTCGGCCTCCGCCTCCCCCGGCATCAAACAAGCGAGCAAGCGGATTCCTCCACCCCAGCTCCGGTCCCAACAAGAGGTGATGTGGTGCTCAATCCACTTCGCTTTTTCTTAGTGGGGGACTGCTTCTTCTTCCTCCAGCTGAATTGCCATGCATGCACAATCATGTCCTCCCCTTTTCTCGGTGCGGTCGTCGCCGCGCTCTTTTTGTTCGTTTCTGCTTCCGCGCGATCAATCTGCTGTCTGGTTCCAACGCCCTTTTCGATTTGTTTATGGTGTCCTGGCAAGTGGCGACCTCGCAAGCTGCATATTCTAGTGGGAACTCTGTACTTGCATGTTTAACAAAGGCGTAGGAGTCCTATCCTGTACTGTAAATTACAACGCGTTAGCCTTCCTAGGCCTTTCCCGCCACAGGATGCATATTTTCAGTGGCTAGTCCCAGTGCTCTGTTTTGCCTTACGAGCTGCATGGTTTAGCTTGTTCATTAGGGTTCGAGCATTGATGCACAGCGCAGTGCCCTGTTTCAGCTGGTTTCCATGTCATCTTATTCCCCCCCTGCATTTGTATTTGTAGCAGCGGACACAGCTAACCTGAATTTACCTGGTCCCAAGGTCCAACACGCAGCGAAACAGAACACTGGGGCTTCTGTAACTGTGGAAGCTCTGAAACGTGGGCCTTTGCACTCGGCTGGCTGCTAACTCCCGTTCTCCTTCCTGTTCTTACGTGGCAGCCTTGCAGGCAGGCAAAGGGAAAGCGAAAGAAAGAGAGATGGACCGGCTGAACGCGAAGCTGTACCTGCAGAACTGCTTCATCATGAAGGAGAACGAGCGGCTGCGCAAGAAGGCGCAGCTGCTGAACCAGGAGAACCAGGCCCTGCTCACCGAGCTCAAGCAGCGCCTCGCCAGGACCGCCGCGACCAACGGCAACGGCAACGGCAACGGGAACGCGAACGCGGCCGCGGCAGGCAACAACCGCGCGCCCGTCCCCGACCTCAATGCCGCCGCCGTCCCGCAGGTGCTCGGCGGCCACGAGAAGAAGGCGGCGCCTAAGTCCAAGAAGGCAGCCGCCAACTGATCGGACAGCACCTACTGCCGTCAGCTCGCTAGGAGTTTGTAGTGTTCTTTACTACTTCTGGATGCATGGTAGGAGTTTGTGTTTAGTTTTAGCTGATGATGATATCGTGCCTGCTAGCTAGTGTGTGGCGGAGTCCTTGTGGATGGACTAGGTTGATCAGCTTGGGGTACATATACACGGTTGGGCCATTGTGTGTGCGACTCCTGAGCGCTTCAGCGCAACTTGAACCAGAACTTGGCAGTGTTGTTTTGCTGCTTGCGTGACGATAATGTACCAATCTAACGACAATATGCTCCTTTCTTTTTTCACTTGGAATAATGCTTCTCCACAACACTTATGTAGCCTAACCGTTGCATAATCTTGAGACAGTGTAATATCTCAAAAATTTACCTAAGAAAATAAAAATCTGAAATTTAAAATCTTCTAACAAAATGCCGATAGAAAACTTTCTTTTCTCTCCTTTCATTCAAAAGGGTAAAATCTCACGTAAATTAAAAACTTTCTAAATTGACATTTTCAAAGTAAGAAAAATTTTGTGATCAAGTGCTTGACCTCTCTCTTTTTATTTACAGGGATTTATTGAGCCGAGCTTGTTTGAAGTTTATTCGAAATTTGAATTTCACTCTAATTCAAAAATCAACCAATCAAAATACTAGAAATGTTTAAATTCATTTCTAGGCCCATATGTTCCTCCCTCCTTCCCTGCCAGCCCAGTCCCCCGGCCCAGCAACATTTTTTTTTCTTTTTCTCCACCTGAGCAGGCCGCCCTTTCCTCCCTCGTGCGGCCCAAACCATTCCCGCTCGGCCCAGCCCAACTCGCCATCTTCTTCCTCTCGACAGGCCGCGCACGCGCCGCCGCCGCTCGCGCGTTCATGCCGGCAGCCCGACGAGCGCCGCTGCCACTTGTCCCGGCCCGCG
>BCLG01002118.1:0-30196 GCA_001602295.1 Zoysia matrella
TTTCAAATTTAGAGATAAGTCCAAAACAAACTTTGTTATTAATAAAGAGATCTATCATCCTACAAAGTTTCAAATTCATCCGAATTCGAGAAGTCAAAGTTTTGAGGCAAAATAGATGGTTGCTGCTGAGGAGTCCCATTATAAATCTGTCTTCCAAATTTTGTATAACTAAATTTATTTCGAATTTGGATATGAGTCCAAAACAAAAGTTGTTACTCATGAAGATATCTATCATTGTCCAAAGTTTCAAATTCATACGAGTTCGTAAAGTCATATTTTTAGGCAAAACAGATGGCTGCTGCTGAGTCACCATCCTGTTATAAATGTATCTTTCGAATGTTTTAGAATTAAATCTGTTTGAATTTGAGTCAGAAACAAAAGTTGTTCCCCATGAAGGGATCTATCACCCTCCAAAGTTTCATATTCATCCGAGTTTAGAAAGTCATGTTATTGAGGTAAAACTGAAGTCTGCGCCAAAATTCAGGGAAAATTTGAAAAAAGAAAAAAAAGGCCTTTTGTTTTTTGAAGCAGCAGCCTTATGTTTTGCCTCAAAAATTTGAATTTCTAAACTAGGATGAATTTTAAACGTTTTAGGATGATAGATATCTTCATCTAGAACAACATTTATTTTGGACTCATCTTCAAATTTGAAACATATTTATTTTTCCAAAAAATTCGAAAACAGGTTTATAACAGGACTGTGACTTAGCAACATCCATATGTTTTTGCCTCAAAAACATGACTTCTCAAACTCAGATGAATTTGAAACTTTGGAGGATGATAGATCTCTTCATTAGGAACAAAGTTTGTTTTGGACTTATCTCCAAATTTGAAACACATTTATTTATACAAAATTCAGAAGATAGATTTATAATGAGACGCTAACTCATCTCCTATCTGAATTTTGAATTTGAATTCAAGTTCAAAATGTGAAATTTATAAATTTCTAAAGAAAATGGATGTGAAACAATAAAAATATGTTTTGAATTAAAAAAATTTATCCACTGATTTCAAAGGTTTAGATTATTTTTTATGATTATTTCTCTTTCTAAAAAATTAAAATAAAATATGTTTTGAATTTTAAATTGGTCCAAAAAAATTTTGTTCCCTATAAAATGATTTAAAGCTCTGCGATGTTTTATTATTTTTTGAGGTCGTTAAGTATTTGTTTTCTACTTTAGAATAAAACCAGGCCAAATAAAGTGTCCACGTCAGCTGTTGTGCCATGTCAGCAGTCCACATCACCCTGCCATGTAGGACAAAACTGCCTTTGAAACTGCTCAGGAGGAAAAATGAATGGGTTGAAAAGTTGAGGGAGTCAAAAAATCTTGTATTCTGGATGAGGGACAAAAACCGAACGACCGCGATAGTTGAGAGAGGTCAATAGGACTTATTCTTTTTTTTCCACATACACACGATAAAATATCCTTAATAAAAATGTGTTAGACTACGTGCACACAGAAAAAAGCATCCAGGGTTATATTTTTTACAAATCTGATAGATAGACCTCTTACAAATCCAACAGATGAGCACTTCTGTAACAACTGGGTTTTCTTACCTTTCGATAAGACTCGATCTTACGTACTTTCGCCAATCTCAGAAAATTGACACGGACGTTTATCATAAGTGAGCAATCAAGAAACAATACTTAACAAGATCATACTTAAAACTTACTGAATATCTCAAGGTGGAACAAGGCTACCGAGAAATTAGGTACTGAAACAGCAGCGGAGGCAACGGGCGAGAGCAAATACCAAGACAAACCTCTTCCTTCACAGGCAGCGGGGACAACGGGCGAGAGCAAACACCAAAACAAACCTCTTCTTTCACAGGCAACTCAAGTGCAGGAGCGAACGTCAAATCACAACTGGGAAGCAGACGAGAAAGATCTTCTCGCTGACCTCTGAAAAACAATGATATGAAAAGCTGTGAGTACGTGAATACTCAGCAAACCGTGCGTTACCTAACAATAATGTATGCATGCAAGGGATAGTTTCAAGGGTGAAAGCTGGTTCAAATGCTAAATACAAGTTTAAACATTTTATTTTAAAGATGGAAGAAGTTTTATTTTTTAAACAGTCCAATTTTATTATCTTGCCTCGCAAGTATCTCTGTTATCTCAAACAGAGATTCATTTTAAATGCTGGTGTAATCTCCACACCTGTCCACAGCTCAAAGGTCGGAGTCTAAAATATTTCAAAACAGAGGTAAAGGAAAGAAAACAAAACTACTCAATAAAGAGTACGTCTCAGGCAATGTCCTTCCAAAGGACGTGACAATGCACATTGACTGTAACTCTGCAGAGTGTATGCACTTGGACCGACGAGAAGTGCTCTCTAGAACCACCGTCGTAGTTTTAACAAACACACAAGACCCATCCACAATATTTAACAGGCGTTACCCGTCCTCCAGCATAGGGATCTCAGTAGCCTACGCTGTTGGGTCTTAGAGCTGTAAGGAGCTTACCACTGATCGGATGGGGTATCTCGATCTCGTATAGAGAGTCATAACTTGACATCACACTAACACAACATCGTCAACCTACGGATTAACAACCAGTCTCGACAAACTTCAAGATCAAGCCTCTGTCCATATAAGGTAACGTGGTGTGTATAGTTGGCTACTTAGGATACGAAGCTGAAAAGATTTGGTCTTTAATTGTCTGGACAGGCTCTCTCTCCAATCTCAACTTCAATAACCAACAAACCTCTTGAAATGTTCAAGCCAGAACTTTACGTGTACCTGCAACAGGTACGTCTAAAGAGACTTCTCAAGAGTTTCCCAGCACTTTAAACTTCAGCCTGCCTTCGCTAAATAGTTTGTATAGAGTTATCTGCAAAACTCACATATTTGAATTATAGTTCGAAAGTATTTAACATAAATTCTATTTTTATAGTGATAAGTGTGAAGTATTATAAATATATATAACTAAACATGGCTAAGTATAAAAGTAAAGTAGTACTACTAAGCAATCTTATGATTCATAATATGTGAAACGATAAATAGGTACAGTTTAAAAATATTGATAACATATTTTAAAATAGTTGACATGTAAATTATAATTTCAAACAGAACATACAGTTTAAAAATTAAAATCAAAGTTTAATCAAAAGCGTTACTTGCCTTATAAGTCGAGATCTAAGTCGAGATCCCTGCTAGCGGTGATAAGATTTTATGCATTCAAGTACACCTGTCCGGCCGCTTGCTCTTCGAAAGAAAAGGGAAGCAGAATCCAAGACCTCTTCTGTCTCAACTGCAGTCTGCAGCACTAACTCTTCGACATCTCGATCTCCGATGTGAACCGGTCCATGGCCGGCCGTGGCAGCACGACGGGCACGGCGACAGCATCCTCCCCTCCATCCCTGACGGCGACGTGGTAGCTCACGGAGAACAGCGTCTCCATCGGACCACCGTACACGGGCTCGGCCCACCCGAAATCGACGCGTTGGAACCCGGCATGTCTGACGTCCGACACGACGTACTTCTTCAGCGCGATGCACGGGCGGCCGCGGAGCACGAGGAGGTCGAGCACGGACCGCACGCAGTCCGAACCCACCAGCTCCGCGTCCCGCACCAAGTCAACGGCGTCGCCCAGAGACCCCTCGAGGAGGGAACCGGCCGTGGTCACCACCGCCTGGAACGCGCACGCGTTGCCGCAGTAGCCGGCGGGGAGCGCTAGTTCCGGCGCTCGAGTCCTGAAGTTGACGATGACCACCAGCCGGAGCTCGTCAGCCGGCGGGAGCTCCAGCGCGGCGACGCGCGCGCGCCACAGCGCCGCCGCCATCGTCTCGAACGACGTGGCCGTGGCTCGGCGGTTCGGAGGAAGGTGGTTCATGATTGCCGCGACGTCGGCTGGGCTGAAGGTGAAGGTCCGCATGACCATCTCGCCGGGCGGCGGCGGGACCGGTAGCGCGACGTCGAACTCGCGGTGAGGGAACGTTGGAGTTGGAGGGGTGCACGCCTGAAAGAGCTCGCGGCACCACGCGGGCGCGGTTGTTGGCGCCGGGAGGCCGCGGGCGTGCTCGGCCACGGCCGACAGGAACTGCGCCAGCCCGGTGGCGTCCATCATCGTGTGGTTCGGGCGGACCGCGAAGACGAAGCCCCCGCAAAGCAGCCGGCTAACCTGATTGATCACCAAACAATAATTAATTAAGATCAACATCATAGGAGCATACATACATACATAAAAGATTTTTATAACACTCAATGAAAGATTGCAACTTTAGAAATATACTATAAAATCTTTTAAGTTCATTTTAATACCAATGAAAGATTTTCCGTTTAGAAATACAGCACTCTGTGACATTTTCCGTCCATATTGCCTTCCTCTCCGTCCTTCTCCGTTGCTCGCCATTCTTGTTTCTCCATGCTTGCTGTCTCGGCATGGATGCCTCCGTCACCTGGTTCAGGCACCAAGGAGGAGTTGGGTGGGGGTGGCGGGGGGGGGGGGGGGGGGGGGGTGTTCGGAATGACGTGCTCGCTGCCGCTCCAAGCTGCCACCATCCCCCGTCCCCTTGGTCTTTTACCGGTCTGCTTTCTCCGATTGCCTCAAGCTCACACGCACACACACTTTCTCTCTCATACCTTTGAACAATCCGGTGATAGACTTTGATGCGATCTTTGGAAAAGAAAATTACTGATGCGCTCACCACCTTTGCCAAATGCTTTGCTGTGGCAGATATCTTAAAGCGAATTCTCCCTTGTTGCCTGCCTGCCTATCGATCCTGGCATCATTCAAGAACCTGCTTTTCTCCTCTCTCTCTCTCTCTCTCTCTCTCTTAATGCCCTGGAATATGCTAAAGCGAGCAAAACATGCAGATTCCTGAGGATTCTAGGAGGAGGAAGAATGGGGAGGGGGAGCAGTAGTCACCATAGCAGCAAACGCAAGGATAGGTGGACTTCCAGAGAGCACGTATGGAGACGTTCGTGGCCGGATGGAGGCTGGTTATCGGAGTAGTGGAAAAAGATGTTGCCGCGTGACCTGCGTCAGTATCCATGGCGCTCCAGCCCTCCTGTTGCACGTGAGGAAGAAGATGACAAACGGAGAAACGGCAGGATGGACCGAAAAAGTGACAGTGTGGTATATGTCTAAACGGGAAATCTTTCGTTGGTATTAAAATGAACTTGAAAGATTTTATGCTATATTTTCAAAGTCGTGATCTTTAGATGTTATAAAACTAATTCTCCTTTTTTATAAGTATATATGTTACAGGATTCAAGCTGCAAGTTTCGTGTGCACGTAATCGTATACCTGGATAAGCAGCAAGGGGCTGTTCAGGACGCCACCGGAGCCGTCGACGTCGAGCAGCAGCTGCTGATCCACGCGTGAAAACGGCGGCCTGAGCCCGGCCTTCTCCATCTCCACCACCCGCACGTCCGCGTCAGCCTCCACGAACAACACGTCCTCCCCGGTGCAGTCGACCACCAGCTTGCGCCCCGCGACCTCCCTCACCCGCCCGGCAAGCGGGTAGTACGGCACCAACGCCTTGCCGACCGCGCGGCGGATCACGGCCGCCGGGTCCCAGTCGGAGACTTCCGCGCCGCGGTAGAAGAAGACGAACGGCACGTGCATGTGGAGGACGTCCTGATCGTCGGTGTCGGAGAGGCGCTTGGTCTCGCGCGGCGTCGGCGCCGCCGGGGCGACTAGCGACGGTTCCCTCCGGCGGCGCACAGCGAAGGTGAGCGCCGTCGCCATGGATGGATGATGACGGTGGGTAGAGGACTGGAGGTAGCTAGGATGTGCTCCGTTGCTTGCTCTGTGTCAGTTCGCCGGCAGCGATCGCTGGAGAACAACTCAAAAACACAACACGAACACGAATGGACATGAGTGTATTTGCGCTGCGATGAAGCTGCAGCCTTTTCTGAGGTTTTTTTCGCTCTTTATTGACGCGTACCACAGAAACAAACTGGGATCATGTCCACGTTCGATGTAACGGTGGGATCACGTCCTCTATAAGACTCGGAAAATGGGTGCATGTCCATGACGCGCACGATGCGGACGGCACGAGTGAAGCTTGCCACATCCTCTGACTACACGCACGGCTTCATAGGCTCGTGCGGCACTAACTGAAAACAACAAACAAACTAAAGACCGAGTACAAGATTTGATAATATCTAACAAATCTCCCCCCAAAACTTGTATTCACTGAATGTTGACGAGGCCGATCCTTGATCGAAGCTCTAAGAACCTGACGCACCCAAGCGGCTTTGTCAAGATATCTGCTAGCTGATGATGTGTTCCCACTGATTCTACCTTCACCCTATCTCCCTCGATGCAGTCTCGAATGTAATGATACTTTATGTCTATGTGCTTGCTATGATCATGAAAAATAAGGTTCTGACTGATTATAATTGCTGACTGATTGTCAATCTTCAAATGGAAGGTGTCAGCTTCTTCTTCTCCCCTGAATTTAGCTAGCAGTCGGGCCAGCCAAATCCCATGACATGTGGCCGTTGTCGCCGCGATATACTCTACTTCGCAAGAACTCAACGCCACAAGCTTCTGCTTCTGAAACTGCCATGTGATCAGGTTCTTCCCAAAGAAAAACATCACTCCCATTGTATTCCTAAGAGTATCAATGTCACCTACAAAGTCACTGTCACTGTAACCCATCAAATTTGTCGAACCATCCTTCCTCCTGTAACAACAACCATTGCCAATGGTGCCTGCAACATATTTTAGTATCTTCTTCATTGCAGCTTGGTGCTCTACTGTTGGAGCCGACATGAACCCTGATATACCCAACTGAGAAAGCCAAGTCTGGGCGTGAATTCACCAGGTAGCGCAGTGAGTTTCAGTTGAGGTTCCATAGGAATTTGGCTTGGGTTGCATCCAGCCATTCCCGCCACTTCCAATATTTTCTGCGCATAGGCGCTCTGGTTCACCGTGATGCCTTCAGCGGTCTGGTTCACCTCCAACCCGAGGTAGTATTTGAGCAATCCGAGATCACTCATCTTGAATGTTGACTTCATCTGGTCCTTGAACTGCACCAGTTCTTTGACATCTCCCCCGGTGATGATTAAATCGTCGACATACACACCCACAATCAATTGGTGCTCACCAGACCCACGCAGGTACACTGCATGTTCAGAATCGCGTCGCAGGAATCCAAGTGAGATGAGAGAGGAATCCAGCTTTGCATACCATGCTCGCGGAGCTTGACGAAGTCCGTAGAGCGCTTTCACCAGTTTCAGCACCTTGTGCTGCTGTCCTTCCACCTCAAAACCAGGCGGCTGCTCTACGTACACCTCCTCCAGCAAGTCTCTATTGAGGAAGGCCGACTTGACGTCCATATGATCCTTTTGAAGCAGCATGTGCCAGCAGGAGCCTAACAGACTCCAACCTGGCCACCGGCGCAAAAACCTCGTTGAAGTAGATGCCTTGACGCTGAACATAACCCTTCTCAACGAGACGCGCTTTGTACTTGGTGATGTTCCCGGTAGCGTCGCGCTTGATCTTGTACACCCACTTGAGGCCGATGGGTCATTGGTGTGGTGGCGGGTCAACCAGCTTCCAGGTGCCATTGGACTCGATCGACTCAATCTCCTCAATCATGGCTTGACGCCAGCACTGCTGCTCCTGGGCTTCCGCGAGAGATGCAGATTCGTTGACACAGGCCATTAGGAGATCTTCTTCAAGATCTCACACCGCCTGCCTGGGGACGTCCACCGGACTGAGGACCTCGTCCACGGTGCGGAAACGTAGTGGCGTGTCATCGTGGTTGCTGTCCAGCAGTTCGGAGGCAGGCGTGGACGCTCCGGGTGTAGTAGGCACACCGGGAGTCGCTGGAGCTGGCGTCGCTGCCGTCGACGTTGCAGTGTCGATGTTCACGGAAATGATGACGCTTGGCTGCTGCACTGAGACATACTCAATCTCAAAATCTTGATCAAAGCCAGAAGACAGCTCACCACTCCACTTCCAGCAAGCTTCTTCATCGAACACGACGTCCCTCGTGACGTGAACGCGCCGCGTGACCGGATCGTAGGCATGATATGCCTTGGACCCCGGTTTATATCCCACGAAGATCATCGGCTTGCTCCTGTCTTCAAGCTTCTTTTGGTGTGGTGCCGTCGGCTTGACATGCGCGATGCACCCGAACGTGCGAAGGTACTTGTTGAGATTTGTCGCCATGAATTCTCCCTCTCGATGTACTCCCAGCTAGGCGAGGTACTTGTTGAGATTTGTCGCCATGAATTCTCTCTCTCGATCAGTGCGCAGCGCCCGGAGCTTGTTCCCGCTCTCCAATTCTGCTGCAGCTTGGACGAGCTCGATGGCCGCTCCGGCTCTGTCTTTGGTTGGGAGACGTGTCAGCCACATATACTGGCTGTAGTCATCAACGAGGAGGAGGAAGTAGCGGTTGCCACTTGGGGTCGCCAACGTTACTGGTCCGCAGAGGTCGCCGTGCACTCATTTCAGCTGGCTCGATGCGCGATACAGGGCCTGGTGAGGAAATGGAGCGCGCCGCTGCTTGCCGGCGAGGCACGCATCGCAGACTTGCTCGATCTGCTCAAGGATCGGCAATCCCTGCACCAGCTGCTCCCTTCCCATCTTTCTGAGCGCGTTGAAGTTGGCATGCCCATATCGAGCGGCCATCGCCATGTGTCCTCTCTGGCACGCGGAGTCAGGCACACCGGCTGTGCAATGTTGATGTTGAGCACATAGAGCCGATTCGTACCTTGGTGTATCTTGGCAAGTAGGCGTCGCTCTTCATCCTCAATACGCATGACGCCGTCCTCCACCAGTACTTTGTATCCGCGTTCATTCAGTTGCCCGACGCTGATTATGTTGGCGGTGAGGCGCGGAATGTAGTAGACGTTGTTGAGGGCGCGGTGTTCCCCGTTCTTGCAGGCGAGGAGAACCGTCCCGCAGCCTTCAATCTTTGACACCGAGCTATCACCGAACCTGACATTTCTGGTGACCCTTGAGTCGATGCTGGAGAACACCGCCAGTGAGCCTGTCATATGGTTTGTTGCCCCGGTGTCCAGCACCCATTGCTGCGGCGCCTTCGGCTCTGCTGCCCCGCGCACGGTGAGTGCCTCTTCGACCAAGAGTGTGGTGGCGGCTATGACCCTGTCCGCTGTTGCTTCCGTCGCTGATCTGCCAGCGACAGGCACTGTCGTGGCGTGATTTTGATTTGAACTCAGTGAGGGCGCGTCGACTCCTGCCTGAATGAAAAGCAACATCGCCTCCTCCTCCTGGGCCACGTGAGCCTGCTCAACCTTGGGCTTGCTGCAGCACTCTCTGGCCCAGTGGCCCTTTTTACTGTAGCTCCTGCAGACGTCGTTTGGGCCGGCCCGGCTCGAGTGCGATTCGGAGTTGGCATTGCCGCCTCGTCCACGTCCTCTTCCTCGTCCTTTGCCACGGCCGCCGAACTCCGCCAGACTCATGCTTGGTCTTCTTGCAACGCTCACGCCACTCCTCAGTGACGTAGAGTTTGCCCCCTGCACCGGCGGCCGGGGCTGGCTCGAGCCTGTCCTCCGCGGCTCTCAGTCGACCTGTGACATCTTCGACGGACAATGTCGACAGATCGAGTAAGGTTTCGATGGCGACAATGACTTGCGCAAACCTGGCCGGAACGGCGCGAAGATACTTCTCGACGACCTTCTGTTCTTCAATCGGATCACCAAGGAGGTCCAATTGATTTGCCATCCCAGTGAGCCGGAGTGCAAAATCCTCCACCGCCTCGCCGTCCTTGAATGTGATGGTCTTGAATTCCCTCTGCACCTTCTGCGCCGTGGACTTCCGAATACGGTCGTCACCGATGCGCATCGTGGCGATGCAGTCCCACGCCGCCTTTGCCGTGTCCTTGTTCCCGACGGTCATGTACATCTCCAGAGGGACTCTACTGCAGACTGCCTCGATCGCCATGCGATCTTCGACGTAGTCGTTCATGCCGAATTCGACGGTGTCCCAGAGACCACGTGCTTGCAGCTTGATCTTCATGATCACGGCCCATTGCTCGTAGTTGTTCTTAGTCAGGACCGGATAGTTTCCCGATCCTCTGGCCTCCTTCACCACGCGGTGTATCACCAGCCTGTGGCTCTGGTTCCCGCCACTGCCCGTGGCCTGGCTGCCGGAATGAAGCGAAGGGGAGGAACTGCGCGGCGCTCGTCGACGCCTTGTGCAGGAGAACGTCCGCGAGGCATGATGATGCTTGATCACTCGCTCCGCGTCGGAGCTGGCTCTGATGCCAACTTGTCAGTCCGCCGGCAGCGATCGCCAGAGAAGGAACTCAAGAACACAACATAAACACGAGTGGACACGAGTGTATTTGCGCTGCGTTGAAGCTGCAGCCTTTTTCGGGGTTTTCTTCGCTCTTTATTGACGCGTACAACAGAAACAAACTGGAATCGTGTCCACGTTCCACGCAGCGGCGAGATCACGTCCTCCACAAGACTCGGAAAATGGGTGCATGTCCATGACGCGCACGAGGCGGACGTCACGAGTGAAGCTCGCCACGTGCTCTGACTACACGCACGGCTTCATGGGCTCGTGCGGCACTAACTGAAAACAACAAACAAATTAAAGACCGAGTAAAGATTTAATAATATCTAACACTCCGGGCTCCGGCCGGCAAGAGGCAATGGGCACTGGTTTCCGTCGGACAATGTGTGGGGATGGTTTACTTTCTATGCATAGTTAATTCTTGGAGAGGACGCTGCCGGCAATGTAGAAGCATGACCACATGCTCACCCTGGACAGATCGCCATCAGGCCCATCACCGCTGAGGCGCTGACCAGTAATGATAAGTACCAGGCCCGGCCACGGGCGGGACACGTCGACCTGAGCGTCCGGCGGGGGCGGTGGGGTGGTCCATGGAAGACGACCAGCGCGTCGAGAAGCTTCGCTGCCCATGGCCCTGGCGATGCCGCCAACCAGGGCATGTCGGTAACGTGCCGGCCGCCGACGATGACCACGCTGGCGCCTGGCAGTGGCGGACCAGGACGAGTTGCAGTTGGGAGGGGGCTCTACAAGGTGAGAACCAAAAATTCATTTTGGGTACGAGAAGTACTTGTATAACTTCCATACAAGTTCTCATTTTTATTTACCTTTGACTTTTTAGCCGTACATGTAGTTTTTTTTTTGAAAAGAAACTTAGTACGGTTCATGTATCATAATACTCCTTCAGAATTCAGATTGTTTCTTTACGGTTAGGACAGGATCATTAGATCAAATTTGAACTAATAAACATGTCTTAATGTCAAACTTTTTCATTGAGAAATAATGCATTGCATAGAAAAAGAGGCAGTCGTGGTTGCAGCGTTGATCCAAATCCGACGGTAAAAAACAAGAATAACACTGTTGCATAAAAGTCACTGTAGCGATCCGTGTTGCCCGTTTGATGCTCTATTAGACGGATGAGATGGGTTAAATAAAAAAGAGACGACATCTCGTGTAGTCGCTAACTTGTACTCCTTTCGTTCTAATTTATAGATAATTTATAGATTATTTTAGAGTTGAATACAGGAATTAAATGAGTAAAATATGTAGTATATGTTGAAAATAAACAGAAGACAGATAGAAAAAGCGAGAATAACTTATATTTTATAAAAATTAAAGAGCTTTAAAATGGATTATAATTTAAAACAAAGAGAGAGTAGCACGGCGTGGTTGGGTCCTCTATCTTTGCGCCAAGCTCTGTTTGGTCAGCCTCCTGTGAGCCTCCTGTGGGCCAGGTCCGAGAGAAAAAGTCTTGATTCTCGTTTCTCCGAGAGCAGCTTGCACGCGCAGAGGTAGACTGACGCTAGCTTGCAACACCCAACCAATCAACCTCCAACTGCACCAGCTCAATCAAGAAAGAGGTGTTTGGTTGGTACCCATCTTTTTCTGAAATAGTCCACCTTGTCGAATCAAAATTCTTCACGTGGCATATTCATAAATTTATTCTTACCCGTGCAAGTTCAACATGATTAGTGAATCAATGCGCCTTGGCCTCCTGCACCTGCTCCACCACCTCGCCCAGCGAACGGGCCAGGAGCTCCCCAGCAGTGGTCACCACCACCGAGACGACAACTGCGTGGCCGTAGTAGCCGGAAGGAAGTCCCAGGCCGGCGCGCACACCCCTGATGTTGTAGTAGAACAACATGCTCACTTCCTCATCCGGCGGGATCTCAAGCACTACGGTGCGGGCGCGTCAGAGCGCCGCCATAACCGCTTCGAAGGTGAAAGTCGGCGTCACCTTGTCTTTGGATCGCTGTGGCGGCGGAGGTGTAGCCAGGGCGTCGTGCTCGGCCACCGGTGGCTTGGGCAAACTGCGCACACGCAGGAGCTCGCGGGACCAAGTAGGCGAGATGGTCGGTGTCGGCAGACCGCGGGCGAGCTCGGCGACCGCGGACATGAACTGGGCGATGCCTGTGCCATCGCAGATGGTGTGGCACATGCGGAACGCGAAAACGAAGCCGCCGCAAAGCAGTCGGGTAACCTGGGGTTCACACATGATACCGTACTGCAAGCTTAGCAGAAGTATAAAAGTTGATGCGAAATGTCCTTCAGTTTGCTAGCGCCTGTACCTGGATAAGAACAAAGGGGCGGTCGACGACGTCGCTGGAGTCTTCGAAATCTAACAAGAGCTTGTCCAAGTACGGGAACGGAGGCTTCAACCCAGCCGCCTCCGGCTCCGCCAGCCGCAAATCGGCGTCAGCCTCTATGAACAGTACCCCCTCGCCGGTGCAGTCCACGACAAGCTTGCGCTCCTCCACTTCCCTCAGCCGTCCGGCGAGAGGGTAGTAGGGCACAAGCGCCTTGTTGAGCGCGTGGCGGATGACGGCGACCGGGTCGCCGTCGTCGCCGACCTGAAACCCACAGCCACGGTAGAAGATGATACATAGCACATGCCTACAAAGGAACTCTTGTTCGTCGATGTGGGAGAGACGCTTTGTTTCACTGGGTGTCGCTCTCGCCGGGCCAACGAGAACCGGCTCCTTTCGTTGCACCGCGAACGTGAGCTTCGTCATCATTGGCATCTTGGAGCACTCCCCTGCTTCTGCAAGGCATGTGTTGTAGGATGCTTTTGCATTATCTGGCCGTATAAATAGCTTCAAGCCACTAGGAAAGAACTATCTGTTCTAAAATATAAGTATTTTTATATTTGAATAAAATCAAATTTTGCTAAGTTTTACTAATAATATATAGACAAATTATATAAATTTCTAATATAAAATATATTTTTTATGAAAATTTATTTCATGATAAATTTTAAAATATAATTTTATACGATAAAGTATTATTAATTATACATTACTAACGATCAAAATAATAAAAAGTTGACTTTGATTAAATTTAAAAATACTTATATTTTAGAACGAAGAGAGTAAATGTTATAGGACTTGATAATATTAATGCTCTCTATTACATCCAACGGTCAAGAAGAATATGGGTATCATTTGGCATGATCTAGGCTTTATTTGGCACAACTTATTTATATAAATAAGCAGAAGTTGTGTCAAAAAATAAACTTATTTTATAGCTTATTAGTTCAACAACTTCTCAAAATGAATTAAATAGTAACTTATTTTTTAACAACTCCTATAAAATTTTTCATGGGAGTTGAATCCTACAAAAAAAAATTCTTAGCCACTAGTTTTCACTTGGAAAACTGAGTACCAGGACTGCGACCTCACGCCAACCAGGTATGTAGACCCATGAAAAAAATAGCGGGCTAATCCATTTAATAGATGGTATTTTAAAAAAAGCTATAGCAAAATATAACGGATTATAGTGGTTAATTTGTACTGCGAAGATAAATAGCGAAACTGTCAAAATTAGCTATAGCGGGTGGGGTGGTGGTGGGGGGGGGGGGGGGGGTGGCCGTGCCGTTCAAAATCTCAAAGCGGAACCTATCCGTTCGAGGAGAGATAATTTGACTACATCAACACAAACGCATGAGAACCAAAATTTCATTTTGCGTCCGAGGACATTTGCCAAAGCATGTGAGCTTCTCCTGTACTCCTTCCATACTCATATTTCATCTTTTTGGACAATTATCCGGATCTCCAAAGCATAACTTTGACTTTGATTTTTCTAAAAATATTTATCAAAAAGTGATGTATGTATACTTTTATTAAAGTATTTTTAGAGTAAATTTTCTAGAACTACATATACTTTGATAATATTATCAAACAACTACAAATTTAAGAATTAATTTCACAAAACTACACATTTGGTGCACAATTTATCACAGAACTACATGTTTTAGTTTTTCTCTTCACAAAATTGCAACTAGGGTCCACTTGTCAAGTTTATGGGCTAAGAGGAAGAAAACTAAAATCTGTAGTTGTCTGATAAAATGTTCGCAAAATGTATAGTTTTGTGAAATTAATTCTTAAATATGTAGTTTTTTGATAATATTGCCAAAGTACTTTTAGTTCTCTGGAAGTACTTTTAGTTCTCTGGAATTTACTCTACTTTTTAAGACAAATCTAGTCATATAATTTTCATTTTTTCAAACTTAATAACTTAAAATTTATTTATAATTTATATTCCTAATGCGTGACTAAAGCAAAGTTCAAAACGACTTGATTATAAGTACAGAGAGTACAAGTTCCATACAAGTTTTCTTTTTTTCTTTTTGACTTTAAGAGCAGTACATGCAGAGTTTTTTCTTAGAAGAAACAAGTACTTCTTTCTTAGAAGAAACAAGTACTTCTTATTGTTTATTTACGGTCAGGACAACATCATTTGTTCAAATTTCAACATTTTTTACTGTGAAATATAGTATATTGCATAGAAAAAGAGGCCACTAAGATCCAGTTTCAACTACTCTACAACTTAGGCAGCTGTAGCTGCAGCATTCGATCCAAATCCAAGGGTAAAACACTGAACCGCTCCCGTTATTTACCGTAGTGATTCATCTGGGCGGTTCGCTGCTCTATTGGGCGGATGAGATCTGGTGCAGTCTCCAACTTGCCAGTAGGTACTGCACTGCATCGGATCACTCCGAAAAAGTGGTATTTGGTTGGTATCCAACTTTTTCTGCAATAGTCCATCTTGTGGGATTATACATTGTGAGCCAGGGTGACAGAATAAATGGCAAATTCTTTGCATAGCCCCTTCTAAATTCTTCTTAACCGTGTCAAGAGGTGAGATATAAAAATATTGGACTGACTTTAATTAAATTTAGACTTAAATTAAAAAAGACCAAAACATACCACGTTAGCATCGCTAACTAATGTTGGGTTCTAGTATATACTCTAGTATAAATTTTAAATGGTCGTTTTGTATAATGTTTTGGTCAAACATGAATAATATATAGAAATTACAAATTGTTTTTAATTTGTTAGTTTTATAAATGTGAGTCCTATGACTAGATTTGTCTTAGTATACATTTTTTTTGGTGATAGTATACATATGACTTTAATAAATATTTTTATGGAAAATGAGGTCATTTTGAACACCAGGAGGGAGTATTTATTTGTTGGCGTTCGGTGCCATTAATCATTACTGTAGAGCCAAAAGTAACATTGGTATTAGCTTTTAAATAAAATAAAAATCAATAGTTGACTCTACCTTTGTGTAGCTCACAATGCAGGAGGCTTGAAATCTTTTTGTGATATCCGTGGAACATTAGGTCTCCTACGGAATACAAATATTTAATACTAGGAAAAAAACGTAGATTCAAAAAAAAAAAAAATCCAAAAGTGGTCTCATGTAGGAATATTCAAAGATGATAACTTGAGTTGTTCCAACAGTTTCCTAAAAAAATCCATTACCAATTTCATCATGGTATCACGGTGGTGCCCCCCCCCCCCCCTCTTTGCCATCCCCTCCGCAAGCTCTTAGAGCATTTCCAATAGTTTTTAAAAAATCATCTCATAAAGTATCTTTTGAGGGTTAATAAAAAAATTTGAGATCTATTTTAATCATCTTCTTCAATAATTCTTTTAAATAATAGTTTAAATTTGAGCTAAGTGAATAACCAACCTCACGGTTAGTTGCACGAGCATAATTAGTCTCACGGTTAGTTACACGAAAGATGGAATTAGAAGCTCCAAAAAATGTCTCAAATCTACCTCAAAATAAGAAAATTTTTAAGAATACTCGAAAGTAAAAAAGTATTTAGAAGAGCTATTAGAGAAAATTTTTTATACATTTTCCTCATAATTTGTTTTAGAGAAAGTCAATGGGAATCTTTTGGAACCCTCCTCCGCCAGTGCCAAAAACAATCTCTCCAGCCATGGACGATGGCGTCAGGGCCCTCTTGCCCTCGACCCTCCCCGTCCCTGCTTCGCTGCCGAGTGCCGACCTCAATGTTGTGCGACGATGTACCTAGCCTCACCAACCTACAATGCAAGCCAGCACTCTCCAATAGCGACCAGAGCAGCGCCCAGGACGACCGCCGACTCGATGGTAACTAAGGCTGACCTCGCCGCTAGGGTAAATTTTTTATTAGGCATCTAAAAAATCTGTAGCTTTATATCAGCAACTTAAAATTTTGAATTTTTTTATCAACTACTAACATTAACTTTTTTTTTTATTCGTCTGAAATTTGAAAAAGACCTTTTTACTCTTCTTTTAATTTGTTTTAAATTTATCATTACTCTTTTTAGTGGATGTTATTTAGTTTTTGGGCATCTTAAAATTTCACAAGAAAAAAATTTACTTACAATTCAAATTTTAAAATTTAATCTAAATTATTTTATTTATTTTTAAGCTTGTAGATCATAATATAAATTTATGAGATAAAATTTATTCTTAAAACATTCATTGAAATAAGTAACGAGAAAACTTAATAAAAAATAATTGAAAGGTAAACAAGTCTTTTCAAGCCTTTAGATGTATAAAAGTGACAAATAAAAGAAAAAAGTTAATATTAATGATTGATAAAAAATTCAAAATTTTAAATACCTAATAAAAAATTAAAAGTTTTTTTATAGCTAATAAAGAAGTACAGAGGACCAGCAACCGGGCTTGGCTTACCTTTGAGGCTTGATACGCGCGGGCCAGTGCAAGCCATATACTCTTTTCGTTATTAAATTGATATCGCTATGACTTCAAAGATTAACTTATCACTTGTTTTATTTAAGAATTTATTTAAATATTTAAAATTTAAAGTTGTAATTTATATAACTGTAATAATAAATTAAATTATAATAAAATATATAATATTTATTAAAATAATTTGAATAAAACAAGTGATCAAAATTAATTTTAAAAATCAATGACAATATTAATTTAAAAACGTAGGGAGTACGTAAACTGCGGGAAGCGGAGGTGCCAGCTAGGGCTGTGGCTGCCGAAGGCGCTGACGTTGCGACAGCCGACGACGACCACCTCGGCCACGCCGAACGCCATCGCTTAGGCTCCGCACCAGGGTACCGGAACGGCGGAGCGTTGCGGACCACCACCACCACGCTCTCCACGGTGACGTGGTGTCGCTGGACGCCGACCTCGACGAGGAGCGGCACTTCGTGTTTCACCGACGTGTGGGCCCCAGAACTTCGCAGTTTTTGTGATCAATCAACAAAACGGGTTTATACAATTCGTAATCACGGCAATATACATGAGATTCAAAACGTCGTTGCGAGTTTTGACTGCACCGAAATACCAGCAGTGCCAAACATGTTGGGCATGTTTGTTTGTGTTATCATTCCTATTATTTGCTGTAGTTCCTATAGCTCCAGCACAAACAGCTAAACGGATCAAATGTCTTAACTAATAATAAACTACTAAAGCTTCGTTTGCTTGGCAGGGCTCTTTCACCGACTTTTTGATCGGCTTAACTGCATACATATTAAACAGTTCTCGGAAGAGCTGTTACCCTTTTTTTAAGAAGAAGCCGCAAAACGGTAGCTTTCCCAGGCTACTTCATCTGACATGGCAACGAAGATGAGATATCTCCCCGCTGCCCTTCTCTCTCTCTCTCGCCTAACGACCTGGCCGCAACTCACAAAGTTATTTGGCTCAACGATTTTACCACTGGCCACCACATGCGATCCTTGGCAGTGCGACCTGACCGTAGGCAACCTCCAGTACTCGAGTACTCAATCGGATATCATGAGTAATTTTTTATATTTTTTAATAATTAATTTGATAGTAATATACTATTATTTTTATTTAAATTGTAAATTTGTTTATGTTCAATGGGTATAAAAATTAATTCTAAAAGTATAAGGGTAGTATGAACAATTAGTTATATTACTCACTTAAAAAAAACAGAAGAAGCCACAAAGAAGCCAAAGACCAAACATAAACATTTTTTAAGCACCCAGAGCTAGAGATGTATATTAGCGTAAGCAATCATGCGCGTTGCCTTTTATTGATCGTATAGAGGTACATATAGATAGTCTGAGTTGCGGCAGCTAACTCTAAGCTACGTGCATGGGCCTATAGCTTGTGCTAATGGGCCGCCAAGTGAGATTACAGAAGGCCTAACAACTTGAGTACAAATACTAGTCCAACACCCCCCCCCCTCCCCGCAGTCACAACGTCCGATCAGCCACAGACATTGAGACTGGAGTGAAACTCAGTGAAGAGAGACGAAGGTAAGCCTTTGGTGAAGATATCAGCATACTGTGATATGGTCGGCACATGTAATACTCGAACTGCACCAACTGCAACTTTGTCCCGAACAAAATGAAGATCAATCTCAATGTGTTTGGTACGCTGATGCTGGACTGGATTTGTTGACAAATAAACCGCGCTGAGGTTGTCACAATATATAACGGTGGCCTGCTGTAGAGGACAATGAAGCTCAATAAGAAGCTATCGTAACCAAGAGGCCTCCGCAACGGCATTAGCAACAGCTCGATACTCGGCTTCGATGCTAGAGCGAGAGACTGTATGCTGACGTTTGGAAGACCAAGATATCAAGTTGTCCCCCAAGAAAACTGCATAACCAGAAATAGAGCGACAGGTGTCTGGGTAGCCTGCCCAGTCAGCATCAGAATATGCAATCAACGAAGTCAGCGACGAGGGTCGAATCTGGAGCCCAAAATCAAGAGTACCACGAATATAGCGAAGTATTCGCTTGATTAGAGCAAGATGAGGCTCACGAGGATCATGCATGTAGAGGCACACCTGCTGAACTGCATATGCAATATCTGGTCTAGTAAATGTGAGATACTGAAGTGCTCCAGCTAGAGCCCGGTAATCTGTGGCATTAGCAACTAGAATGCCATGACTAGAGACTTTGGAGCAAGTGTCAACTGGAGTAGTACAAGGTTTGCAGTCTGTCATACCAGCTCGCTTGAGAATATCAGTCATGTACTGCCGCTGTGAGAGAAAGAGACCACCGTCACGCTTAGTGACTGAAATTCCAAGAAAGTGATGGAGAGGGCCAAGATCCTTCATACGGAACTCGTGAGTTAGTCCTGAAATAATGTTGCGAAGTAGAGATTCCGATGAAGCAGTAAGCACAATATCATCAACATAAAGCAGCAGATATGCCATATCAGAACCATGGCGATAGACAAAGAGCGAGGAATCAGAGCGAGCACCAGTGAAACCCATAGTAGATATGTGAGATACAAACCGACTGTACCATGCACGTGGCGCCTGCTTCAAACCATAAAGAGACTTCTTGAGACGACATACATAGTTCGGATGAGAAGGATCAATAAAACCAGACGGCTGCTCACAATAGACAATCTCATGTAGGGTCTCATGAAGAAAAGCATTCTTCACATCTAACTGATGGATAGGCCACTGATGAGAGAGAGCAAGACTCAAAACTATCTGAACCGTGGCTGGTTTCACAACAGGGCTGAAAGTCTCATCATAGTCAATCCCCGGCTTCTGAGTGAAGCCACGAACAACCCAACGTGCCTTGTATCGATCAAGGCATCCATCAGAAGTAAATTTGTGGCGGTAGACCCATTTACCAGAAACCACATTAGCACCTGCAGGACGAGGGATAAGATCCCAAGTGTCATTCTGTTGGAGAGCAGAAAATTCCTCAATCATCGCATCTCACCAATTTGGATCAGCAAGAGCCCCACAGTATGTCTTGGGCAGTGGTGATAGAACTGTAGCATGGAGATTTAACCTTTGTACTGGAAGGAAAAATCCACGCTTGCCTCGAGTAATCATGGCATGATCATTATGTGGTGGTGGTACAGGTACTGCCGTCGCTGGGAGATCAGCAGTAGAAGGGGCACCCGGTGCTGATGGGCCTGCACCACTATGAGATGACGTAGTCGGTGCTGTAATCGAGGTGTCTTGGCCGGCAAAAGATGATACCACTGAGGCAGTGCTGGGAGAAGGATCACCGGCTGTGGAGACCCGTGCAGAACCGAGTGGAGACCCACGAGCCGTTGGTGAAGGCACTTGTGGGCTGCTGAAGCCGGGTGGAGACCCGTGCCGCAGCAATGGTACAGGACCAGGCATATCCACAACACTGGTGTGGGTGGCATCAGAGAGGTCCCTGCTGGTAGGGGCAACATGGATGTTGCCAGCGCTATGACCGAGAGTGCCACTGGTAGTACCTGCATACATGCGAGCGAAACCATCTGGAAACAAAACACAGTCATCCGCCATTAAGAAATCAAAGTCGGATGAAGGTCGGCTCGCCACGTTAGAATAAGGAAAAGAATTTTCATTGAAGGTGACATGGCGAGAGATGATAACACGATTTGTGGAGAGGTCAAAGCACTTGTATCCTTTGTGATCTGAAGAATAACCAAGGAAGATACAAAGTGTGGAGCGGGGGCTAAGCTTGTGAGGCATAGTGGCAGCAAGATTAGGATAACAAGCACATCCAAAGACACGAAGGTGAGAGTAATTAGGTGCAGTACCATATAAAGCAAAATGCGGTGTCTGAAAATCAAGAGTTTTGGTGGGGTGCCTGTTAAGAAGATATGTGGCCGTGTGTAGGGCTTCTACCCAAAAGGAGGGAGGTAACTGAGCCTGAAAAAGCAAAGAGCGCATAATATTGTTAGTAGATCGAATGATTCGCTCAGCTTTACCATTTTGAGGAGAGGTGTAAGGGCATGTCATCCGTAAAAGAACACCGTTGGTGAGAAAGAATGTGCGAGATGACAAGTTGTCAAACTCTCGACCATTGTCACACTGAACACTTTTGACGACATAACCAAACTGTGTGGAGACATAGGCAAAAAAATTTGAGAGAGTCACGAAAGTGTCAGATTTTAAACGGAGAGGGAAAGTCCATACGAAATGAGAGCAATCATAAAGAATAACTAAGTAGTATTTGTAACCAGAGATGCTAGCAACAGGAGATATCCAAAGGTCACAATGTATTAGATCAAAATTGTTGATTGCTCTTGAAGAAGAAGTATGAAAAGGTAAACGAACATGTCGCCTAACTGACAAGCATGACAAATAGACTCGGTAGCACTTTTATTACATGAGATGGTGTGTGAACTAGCTAGCTTGGAAAAAGCCTCGGATCCGAGGTGTCCAAGACGCCGATGCCAAATAGTGGAGGTGGTAGTACCAGCAGCAAGAGCCATCGGAGCAGTGGATGGTGGTGGCGATGGAAATAAGGGGTAGAGCTGTCCGGAGCTATTGCACCTGGCGATCACGTTCCTAGTTGAGAGATCCTTCACAGATAGACCGAAAGGGTCAAATTCAATAGAACAATGGTTGTCAGTGGTGAATTGACGAACAGAGACAAGATTTTTAATAAGATGTGGAGATACAAGAACATTGCGAAGGTAGAGAGGACGATTAAGAGTAGTGTAAGAAACATTACCAGTGGCAGTAACGGGCAATAAGGAACCGTTACCGACAACAATGTTAGAGGGAGTAGAGAAAGTGGGCGGAGATGAGACTGTGAGATTACCAGGGTTTGACGTCATATGTGAAGATGCTCCCGAGTCAGCATACCATTCCGAAGTGGAAGATGGCGGCGTCAGGGACATGGTGTTGAAGGAGGCAGCAAGTCTGTTCTGGTCCCAGACGGTGTGTGCAGGTGGAGGCGGCACGAACGCAGCAGGAGCACCATGGGGCGATGCGAATGGCACAGCCCCCCAACCATGTTGCTGTGGTGGCGGTGAAGTCCCCCATGGGTACTGCTGAGATGCTGGCGAAGACTCCCATGTGTACTGCTGTGGTGATGCAGTGGCAAAGTAGGCGTGCGGCTGTGGAGCAGCAGCACGAGGCAGAGGAGGTGCTCCTGGACTCGCGCCCAGAAGACCACCAGTGCCGACGGGGCCGTACATGTGAATGGTGCCAGCCCAAGGATTTTGCACCGAAGGCCAGCCACCAGGTACGTGTCCTCCACCCCTCCCGGTGCTGAAACCTCCTGGAGGCCTGTAGTTGTTTTTATTTTTGTTTTTGTTTTTGCCACTGTATGGAGCACCGGAGCCTGAACCACTGCTGCCACCCTGAGACCCGTAACCTGTGACATGCGGGTTCGGCACGGGAAAGGGCGGACGGGGTGGCCTGGTGGCAGGGGGACGTGGTGTTGAGTAAGAATTTCCACCGGCAGTGGCAACCATGGCAGTGGAAGGTGCACCCGGCCTCCCTTTCATCTCGATCTCCTCAAGCTGAAGATCAGCGCGGACTGTAGCAAATGATGGGAATGGCTTGGTGCGCTTGATGATGGCCGCCATATATGCAAATTTCTCGTTGAGGCCTCAGAGGGTAGTGAGCACAAGTGTACGGTTAGGGACCAGCTCACCCAACTCACCAAGTGCATCTGCCATGCTCTTGAGACGGCGACAGTAGTCGGAAATAGATAGGTCACCCTGCACAAAAGAGCGAAACTCGATGTCGAGGAGCATAGCACGAGATTCCTTATTACCGAGAAATTGGTCTTCTAGGCGACACCTTGCAGTACGAGCTGTGACAAGAGCACCACTGCCACCCATCACGAATTCAAGAATATCGACAGTGAGTGTCGTGTAAATCCAATGCTTGACAGTAGCATCCATACAAACCCAGTCTGCTTTGTCAGGAAAGTCATCGTCTGAGAGGATGTGGTTGTCGAGGGCGTATTTTGCGAGCACCGTAAGGAAGAGCCCGCGCCATCGTGCGTACGTTGGTGAGTTAAAGTCGAGGACGAGAGGTACCAGAACTTTGAAGTTCTGAACGGCCACAGCTTGCTGATGTAGAAGGGCCGTGGACTGCGCCATGGCGAGTTGCTGGGCAGCCTCGGCGTCGCGTGTCTCCTTGTCACAAAGATTGTCGGCGTCGTTGACTAGAGCAGCGGCTGCAGTTGCAACGACTTCTTCTGCTGTTGCCATGGTGTGAGTAGAAAGTAGAGATAGATGTGAGGAGGGGCTAGAGCACCAATGTGCCGGAGCAAGTGGCAACAACGGCGTGGCCACGGCATGGAGAAAGCCGGCGGCGTGAGGTGGGGAAGAATGGTGGCGAACTCGCCGCTAGAGATGCGGAAGCGGATCAAGATCGACGCTGTTATCGGATACTATATTAGCGTAAGCAATCACGCGCGTTGTCTTTCATTGATCGTATAGAGGTACATATAGATAGTCTGAGTTGCGGCAGCTAACCCTAAGCTACGTGCATGGGCCTGTAGCTTGTGCTACGGGGCCGCCAAGTGAGATTACAGAAAGCCTAATAACATGAGTACAAATACTAGTCCAACAATGTAAAAGCTTTTTTTTTTCAAAAAAGCTAAAGCCAAAATCGTTTTTAAAGAGCCAGAGCTCTACTAAACGAGACTTAAATTATGATGAAGCTAACACACCATTTGGACCTGTTTGATTTAGAATGAGATCAGAGCGAATTGTATTGGAATAAGGGAATCAAATCTTTTAAAAAAAAGAACAATGTATTTTAATCCATCCATTCCCCTTCTAATCCCGTGAAACCAAACGAGCCCGAACCGAGCTTAGACACGAGCATGCGGGATCCAAGCTGAGCAGTGAGCACTGCTACTCGAGCGGACATCCTAAAACTGACAGGCCCAGCCAGCCAGAAAGATCAAGGGGTTGTTTGGATTCCGACTGTGCACGGCACCAGGCACCAGTGTCTCACTCGCGCCGGGGCACACGTATGAACTACCCTGCCGCATTAAAACATGAGCTCGCCAAACTTTGAAAGAGCACCAACGCTAATCCAAACATACACCAAATCAATCTTGGCGTGCGTGGGCGAGGCGAAGGCCTCATTTGGTAGAGTTTTTTTTTTATTGATTTTTCGATTGACTTTAACTAAAATTATATCAAATAGTTTAAAAAAACTATTTCTCCTTTTTTTTAAAAGAAACCAGAGATAAAACTAGAAGCTAAAAAAATATAGCTTCACTGTGACTTCTTTGTCCACGTGATATTTTTTTAAACTACTCTTACGATATAGAAAAGTTTCAAAAAAAACTGTTCTACCAAATATTTTTTAAAGAGTCAGCCAAAGTCATAAAGCTTTTTTTTCAAAAAAATCAAAGACAAAATCTTTTTAGAAGAGTCAAAGCCTACCAAACAAGGCTGAAATTTGGCAGACTCACATTGGCATGCATCCAAACATACCCACTCCACAGGTTGGCCTTTAACATACGACCCAAGCTGAGCACTGCTAGACTAAAAAATGTCTGCAGCGGTGCATTGCGAATGAAGTGTGGAGTATGTATGGCAACCAAACAGCAAGCAGGTTCAGAGAATGACGCTCTCCACTCCAGTCAACTACTATGTTTAGGTTATGCACTGTCCCTGACATACATTCCATGCAAAACCTAGCTCAACGCAACATGGATTAAGTAGAAGGCAACAGAGATAGATTAAACTGCTGCATCAAAACTAGGGTCAAACAAGCGCCACCATGACACAGATCCATTTGCCTGAGAAGAAAGGGTTAGTGTGCAGCAAGAAACAAGCAAGCATCATACAGAAAGAAAAATGGTGTATCCATAATAACCAACCCACAATCCATTATCCATGGATACCATACGATATTCGGTGATGTATATTATTGTCATGGGTCAACCACTCACTCGGTCGACCCATTATTCTCTCCAGTTTCTCTCCATCAATTCAAGAAGACCAATCCAAGGTAAACCAAAACGGAAAACAAAAAAAAGGTATATGTGAACTCTAGGAGCCCACGGAGCGGGCGCACACCCTTCGCTGAATGGGGGTCCGGCACGAAGGGCAGTCCTTCATTCCTTGCTTCTCATGCAGGTCGTTGCATTTTCCGCACACAACCTGGTGGGCGCAAGGGAGGAAGACGACAGACATCTCCTCACTCAAGCACATGACGCACTCCCGGTCACGCTGAATATCATCAAAACTGGAATCTTGCTGTGCCAAAATTGGAGCGTCGCTGCTCTTTCTCCCTTCAGAAAGACGCAACACATAGCTTTTGTTGTCTGTTCCCCACTTGGGAGCAGCAACCTTTCCAGGGTTCAATAAAATTCTCAGCTGTGAAATCTGCTGCTCAAGAGCACGAACCTCACTCTTGTATCTTTGCATATCATTCTCAGCGCTTAGATGCAACAAATTCTCTTCTGACCTCAACAGCATTTCAATATGTTCCCTCTCTTTCCTCTCTGAGGTTACACATGCAATTGCCTCAGTCTTCGCGGTCTCTTCCTGTTTCGCCCTTGCCTACAATTATTACAGAGCAAGGAAATTAAGGAAAGTAGAGACAGTAAAGTAGAAGAAGTAAAGTTGAAAGCAAGGAAATTAAGGAAAGTAGAGACAGTAAAGTAGAAGAAGTAAAGTTGAAAAAAGAAAGTAATCATATAAATGGCAAGGATATACACATATTAGCTGCTAGACTTCCACAGCTGATAGTCTTATTGGTTCAATTCAACAAACATCAGGTGAACAGTCAACATGGCATGATTTTCCTTTTGAGTGAACAGCTTATCAGAAATTAGATGAAGCCCGGATGAAGCTTATGCAGCGTTGACATGAACTCAATAAGCACATAAATGGTAAAACGAAGAAAGGCATTAATTACATGACATGAATCAATCAAAGCTTTCAGAAGCTGCACATGAACAATATTATTCCTCAATTCTTAACAAAATGACACCTCAAAATAACTGAACAAAGTTGTGATGCCAAGGAGTGTTCATGCAATTTATATAAAAGACAGATGCAGAAAAGCCTATTATTAAATCGACCATGACATATATGGAGTCTGGAGTTGCATAAGAATAGGAAGCAGTGAAGCACACAGCATGGAAAAAGTAAGATGCCCCTCTGTCCAGGAAGTAAAGGAACTATTCTATACAATAAATTAAGAGGCAACAACTACATCAAAATATTTCTGATAAAAAAGCATAAAGCTATTTTTCGCATAAAAACAAGAACTACATGAATTAATGATTGATCCTGAGACATGAGATTTAAGCCTCTATGTGTTTTTCATGAGATATTGCTAACTTATACATGAAGATTATTCAGGAGAGCTATGTATCTTTGTTTTGGGAGGAGATACATGAAGATTATGAATAAGTAAACAAAAGAAAAGTAATAACCTGCAATTGCTCCTTCTTCTCTTTAGCATGCTGAAGTTGTTGAAGGACACCAGATAATTTGGTATTTTCAGCTGCAAGCTCATCTTGCAATCCAGCTCTCTCAGATTCCCAATACTGAGATCTTTTAAGAGTTTTCTCATCTTTCTTTGACAGCTCCACAAGTTTTGATGCGGATTCAACCGCATGCCTCTTTGCAGCTTCTAGCTGTATCCTTAGTTGTGCATTCTCAGCGTCGCGCCTGCGAGCTGAAGCATTTGCCTTTTCTAGCTGTGCATTAGCCCTTGATATTGCAGACTCCATCTCTAAAAGCTTCTTCCTAGTGCTCTCCTCCAAAGTATGCTTCTCTTCTTGGAGACGGTTTGACTCTTCTTTCTCTTTGCGAAGTGACTGAAGCTCTTCCTTTTCTTTTGCAAGACGGCGAGCAACCTGCATCACCTTCTCCTGAGCCCAGTCTGTCCAGTCCTGCATAAGTGCCTGCATCTGTTTCTGCCTCTGAACAAGAATCAAGACAATCTCATCTTTTCTTTCCCGTGGGACCCAGACTTTCTGATCCTCATCATATGAGAAGTTAATTTTGCTGCTAGGGTCCTTATCCTCAACAGTGGAGCTCTGATCCGGAGATGGAACAGAAACATTGCTTGAGGACGATAATGACAATGAGAGATCTGTGTTAGTAGCTGGTACTGGATTAGAGCCGGTTGCTTTGTTGGTGTCAAATGATGGAGTTGAGGAAGCCATAGAAGAAAAAGAAAGGTCTACAGATAGTTCTGACCCCTTCATGACTGCAGAAAAACCTTTGCCTACTTTCAATGAGCCCTTCACACTATTGGTGGAAGAATCTGTAAACTGCCTGGACTTCCTGTCTAGTGCTGCACTACCCAAAGAGCTATGTTTGGCAGACCTAAGAGATCCTTTAGAGCCCATTGCTCGAGAACTCTTATCAAAGCTCATCAATTTTTGCCGGTGTGAGGAATCCCTCTTAGAGCTCCCCCTCTTACTTGCAAATGGCTTATCATCCTTGGACGAATGTGTAGCCGCAGCAACAAATGGCTGACCCTCTGAACGATCTGGCACAGCAGCTGTATGTTCCTTAGGCTTCATATTTGAAATGACACACTGCATATTTCCTGAGACAGAAGGTTTGCTGCTTGATAAATTTGATGATGCAGGCACTGTGGATGAATCAGCTCTGATAGCTAGAGGATTGAAAGAATTGGGTGGCATAGGAGTAAGCTTCCCACGGAAAACAACACCAGTCTGCGGGTTGGTAATAGAAACTGATACATCAGAACTTGCTCCAGGTTCACAGTTCCCCACAGCCGGCTGGGCAATGACTTGAGCACCAACAGCGGGGAGGGGAGCCTGAGTGATGTCCATGGCACAGGCGCGGGCTACATTCATGTCCGACATGAGAAGGCAAAACATCACCTCCCCCGCGGAGTAGAACGGCTGCGCGTCACTGACAAAAGCAGCCAAGCCATTAAGCACAGCCCGTTGAATCCTCCTCATGTCCTCAACGGTGGCACCCGTCCTTGGCAACATGTCCCCCTCATTCTTGACCACATCAACCGCGGCCTCACCAAGCCCACCTAGCCCATCCTTCCAACAATACTGCCTAGCCGCCCGAACCACTGCGGCCCGCCCCACATCCTCTGAGTATCCCATGGCCGTGATCAAGTTGACAGCATTGTCGAAGGTGGCGTCCAGGCTCTTGACGAGGACCTCCTCCAGTTGAACCTCGTTCAGATCGCTCCAGTTCAGGTACCTCTGGCTCTCCAGCAACTCCTCCGTCGTCGTGTGGAAGCCGCTGCAGCTGCCACATACGTTCTGGAGGATGTCCAGGTTGACTCCCTCGCCGGCGGCCGCCGCCGCAGCCGCAGCCGCCATCGCGGCCTTCTCAGTCGCCATGAATTCCAGGCCGACGTAGTCCTCCGTCATCGGATACTCCAGCCCAAACGGGTCCAGCTCGCCGGACGGCGGGTCGGCGCGGTACTTGCGCTTATTCCGGCTGCCGGCCTTGTCCTGCGGCGACGACCCCGACGGGGGCACCGAGTCCGCCGCGGCAGCCGACATCAGGACACCCAACGAATCCGAAGGAATTTATCCGCAGAACGGACTGGACTGATCTTATTCCCGGGAACGAACTAAATCAACGGAAAATCCTGGAAAATTCAGAAAGCGGTACGGTCAGAATCCAGACGCCCGAAACGAATCGAGAAGTACGCAAAAAAAAGAAAAAAAAAACTCCCCCCCCGTGTCCCGCGTTCCAGGATCAGATGGGCGGACGAATTCTTGATCCGATCGAGCGGGGGCGGGGATGGACGGGCGGGCGGGCGGATCGAGGCACGTACCAGATTGGATCGGAGGGGGATCGAAGAAGCGGAGGCGGCGGGCGATCGAGGAGTGGACAAAGGGAAGAGAGGAGAGTATGGTTGTGTATTTCCCGTCGCGGAGGGGGAGGAGATGAGGGAGGGATGCAACAGACCACCGTGGGACGCCTGATGAGAGTCACGCCGCGCTCACAGCCTGCCCTGTGCTTGCGTCTGTAGCAGCTAGGGTCTTCGTCTCTTTCCCCTGGTATTCCGGGTCCAGTTTCTTTTATTTTTTATTACAAAATATTTTCAACTGTTCAGTCCATTAATACCTCTTTTAAGAGACATTTTTTCTATATATATATATATATATAACGCTCATTGAAAATAAAGATAGATGTTTTTCATTCCATTTCATTTGTCACTATATTTAGCACATTATCAGCACTGTTCTCTCCCGATGCAACAGTGACTGCGCGCTAACCGCCACCAGAGCTCTTCGTTCTTCTTTCTCTGCACTCGACAGAACGCCATTCTTTCTCTCTAGTGGACAACAGACAAAAGAAAGAGGACAACTCCAAGAAAGGTTAGAAAATGCCGACAACTGATACTCAAATTCAGCTGATGATCACGTGGCGTTCTTCGAGGATGTCGTCATTCTCATTGTCATCTCCCTTCAGATCTCGAACAGCGCGCCCACACCAGGCTTGACCCTCACGGACGCCATCCAATTGCTCCCGGTTTCTCCCGCGCTTTTGGTCGTCTCCGCATCTCTGGTGGCAATCAAGGCGTTGCACCTCTGGCATCACCGGCAACGCCATCGGCGGAACCGGCACCACCAGAGAGAGTGCTGATAGTCTTCGGACTTCCGGGCATCTCAGTTGTCCACCACGACACCGACGACACCGCCGAATTTGGTCTTGCAGCAGGACCAGACTCTGTTGCTCAGGTTCTGCCACGCGGAGTCACGATGGCTGGCCGGCGGAATGCAACGCCGCTCTTTCTGACGGCGGCTGCGTCACCGTCGCCTCCCACTCAGTCCCTCCGTACGCAAGTGTGTATGCGAACGGGTGGGCGAGGAAGGTCGACGGGTTCATTGGCGTCGTGCACGATGGAACCAATGGCACCGACAGTGCCACCCGCCGTACCGGCGCCACTGAGGGCAGGAATGATGATGTTGATGTCATCAGCAGCAACGCCGTCGACGTTGACACCGGCAACTCTGTCATTATCGATGACAGCACCGGTGGCAGCACCGTCCACATCAGTGGCAGGACCATCGTCATCGGCGGCCGGACCGTCCACATCGACGGCAAGCCCGACCACACTGGAGACGAGAGGACACTAGGTGTTGCCTGTGCGGCGCCCAAGCCCCGGCCGCACTCCGGGTGCGTGGGCTATGCGCCGTTGATCCGGATCTACCGGATCTACCACCGTCTCGGCCGGAGACAAGCCTAGAGACGGTTACCGAAGGAGGGAGCACAGACCGAGTATTTCTTGCCGGCTAGCGGCCACCACACCGTGAACCGGCGCACCACCACC
>BCLG01002118.1:40915-67943 GCA_001602295.1 Zoysia matrella
TAATTTATTGCATCTAAACACCTAATTACTTTCTAAACCCAAAGGTTTTTACAAAAACTGTAATATTCTCTCAAAACTTCAAAAATACTTTGCATCCAGATGAGGCCTAATCATGTATGCTTTTTGTAGTAATCTCTTGCAGCAATTTTATTATTTAGTAAGGCTTTTAAATAGTATTTACAAGCTAGCATGCATGCATATCCATCTTGGATGTCTTCAAAAATCGGATATAATCCTTCACTCAATAGATATCTCCATTTATGTTTTTAATAATAAAATATTTGATTTTATTTAATGTTATAGCTACATATTTTTTAATTCTCATAATTATGAGTACGAAAGAACAAAGGTGATATGTCAAATACTCATTAGTTTTGATATCTTATATAGAAAATCGAAGAGAGTAAAATTTATCAAAAAATACTTCAGGATCTTCTAAATTAAATCGTATTGTTGGACCACGAGAAAAAAAACAAACAACACAAGTTTTTCCCTTAACAAATTGAGGGTAATCTATAGACCCACATATCAGCCAATCCTTAATGGAAAGACACAGGAAAGCTTATGGACCCGTATGTCAGTGTCCGATAGTTCACAGTCCCACTCACGCCCCACAAGAATGTCAGCTAATTCAGCAGTGGGGCCCATTGATCAGAGTCACGCTTCGAAACACGCGCCGCAGGTGCCCTCCGCTTCAGGACGTTAACCACTCGGCCACGGGCCACCTACCCAAACGCGTACCGCTGGGTCAGCCTTTCGCCTGGCCCACAGAGGCAGACCCGGAGGCCCAACCACCACCGTTGTTTTCTTCACGAAGAGACGTCACCTATCTCCACGGCCCCACCTGCCAGAGACTCCGCTCCCCCTCTTCCTCCCGCGCCGCCCAATTTGGACCGCAGAAACTGAAACCCACGCGTCTCCCTCCTCCGCCCGCCCCAGCTCCGGTCCGGCCGCGACAGCGACGACGACAAGGTAAACCTTCGATTCCCCTCGTCGCAGTTCAATCCCTCCGTTCCTGATCGCCTCGAGCCTCGATTAGTTTTGTGTTCTGATCCTCTCTCCGCCGCGCGGCCGCTTGATCCGCGGCTGCAAATCTAGCCGGGTTGGTTGGAATTCGGGGTGCGGTGTGAGGGTGGGTTGGTCGGAAGCTCGACCGCCGATGAGTGAGGCGGTAAGGTTCATTGTGCGTGAAGCTCCCCTGGTTTGGGGTGGGAAATGAGGCGCGCGCTAGGAAATCGGATCCCACGTGAGGAGGGGGTTGGTGCTTTGCGCGTGGATGGAGATGGAATCTCAGAGGGAATTCGTGGTGGGTTTCGATTTTCAGGTGCGCGAACTGCGCAATGGGAGTGCCAATGTTGCTCGTGTTTCGTCATAACATTTGTGGAAGTACCACGGCATGATCGATCTTCATTTTGACTTGCTGGATTTGTGAAAGGTCACGTAGAAAGTGACGCAACTAGGACGGTTCATTTCTCTACATGTTGTGCATGTGAGCGAGCATCTATTGAAAAGGAAACTTTGGCCCTGTTTGGTAGAACTGGAACTTAATAAAAAAACAGCTTATTTTTCCAGCTAGTGAAAAACAGCTGAAAAATAATCTGATGTTTAGTTCATTTTGAGAAGCTGCTGAACTAATAAGCTGTAAAATAAGTTTGCTGTTTGGTACAGCTTCTGCTTATTTCTGTAAATAAGCTGTGACAAACAGAGCCTTTGACCAACGGATTGTTGGCATGTCAGTCGTCTAACAGATCCCTGTTTGAAAGTGTGTTGACAGTCTTGTTTTCAATGATTCAGGAAGAGTATTTTCTATGATAAATCACAATGTCAGGCTGGTATAACCTACCGTATTCATAGACTATCGCAGTTCACAGCTAGCTTCTACAAGACTGCAGATCACCAGGACTTTCACCAGTTACTGATGGGCTAAATAGATAAGGACTGATTCAAAAAATTTAGGCAGGTTACTAGGGGTTTTTGGGACACAACTAGGGCCAGGGCTCTAGTGATCCTATGTGGGGGGTCCCCCTGCCAATAAATATGTTGATTGGTTCCTGTTGAGTGCAGAAAACAGGAGAACTTTATTTCTTGTATAGAACTTGCACCTTAGTTTGAGATAAGAAAGCGATATGACGACCCTCTGCAATGGAGACGGAAGTTCCCTGTGTTTTATCCTTGTGAGTACTGAGGGTTGTATCCATATCCATATAAGACTAATGAGAGTTACACAGCAAATACACTGAATGGATTCGTTGGAAATGGAAGTTCCCTATGTTTTACTCTTCTGTGCATCATATCATATTGAATGAAAATGAGTCGCACAGCAAATTGTTGTTATTGTTGTTGTTGTTGTTGTTCCATACTACAATTAGTATGTTTTACTAACTTCGATTTGTTGTGTAGATATTTTGATAATTTAGACTCAAGACTTTAAACAAGTACAATTTACCAGATCTCAGAGCATTCTCAATAATCTTGGAATAAAAAGTGGCTTCTAGGTAAGCACTAATTTCTGCCTTGTTCTCAGTAACAATTTTATTGAAGTTTTAATATTTCTTACTCCAGTTTTTTTAGTGAATTTTCGTAGTCAGAGTTGTTAGTGTTGCTGCAACCCTGTTTTTTTTCCCCCATCTAGTGACATAAAATGTTCCTGGAATGAAAACAAGCCTAGTGAACTGTAAAATTGCTTGTTGTGAAGTGAACAGAATAGTGATTCTTTTTGACTTTTATAGTGTGGTTGTTCATAAACTTAAATACATCAGGCAGTTCCAAAGATGTACCATTCAAAATCACTGCATGTATTATGAAGTTTCGAACTATAGCAAGAGTCCTATTTTGAAAAAAAATTCGTAGTCAGAAACTGAAAATATTATTACAGTGCAGTTGAAGAACAGTGTCTGAGCCCTCAAAATTAAAGTATAAAAACTCTTGTAAACTGTTGTATAAGAAGTTGACTATCTCTTAATTAAGGATATTATATCAATACAAATTATACAATGGTAGTACCATCTTAGATAACTGAGTCGCTGAGTTGGTAGTCACTAGCTGTTCAAGGTGCTACTATGGTCGAGCCACTCTACTCCGTAAGCTGTAGTTTGTAGTATCTCTACTTGAAATTTTAGCTGGGCCTTTTGAGGGTAATAAAAAAATTTAGCACACTATTTGTTAGAATCAGCTATGGAAAAGAGCCAGTTGAGCTGATATCTTACCCTGTGGCTTTGGGAGATCCTTCTTGTTTCTGACCTTTATCCTAGGATTGTTCTGCAGTCCCATAAGATCGTGAGAAACATATTTGAAGTAATAACTCTTGGGCTTCAAGAGAGAAAAATTATCCCTTTTCCTTTCCCGGCATCTATGCATTGTAAACAATGAGACTATATGGGTGCAGAGCCAATCAGAAGAAATGCTTGTGTCCCTAAAAAATATGTACACTTGGTCATGCACTAAAATTATATTTGAATCATAGTTGAGAAACATATTTGAAGCATACCTGAATTACACACAGTTGATCATGCATTCACAATTATGTTTTATTAAAAACCAATATGATAAACTGCGTTTGGACACTCATGTCCTTCGTCATCAATATGCCACCTGATGTAGAGTAGAACGAAATAAGTAGCAAAAAAAAAAAACAAACAAAACAAAAAAAAAACAGATTCTGTCTCACGAGCAATGAATGTCCCCCTGTCAAATTTGTATGGTTTGATGCCTGGTAGTTGAATAAAAATCTCGTTGGGAACTTGAAAACAGCAATGAGAATGATTGCTGGACCTTTATGATCGACTGTTCATCAAAATATTCTCATTCTTTTATTCCTTAGCTATTGCATTTTGTCAAAATATTCTTTCTTTTGGGCTTTGTCAAAGATTAGGCCATATTCTTAATTAGTACGATTCATTCATATCTCTTTTGCCCCAACTCTGCTGACTGACTATAACCCATGGAAAGTGGAAAAGGGGGTTCATTAGCATCGTTTGTCGCATGATGTTTTAACCAGAATATGCCAATAGTAATTCTTTGATAGTCATGAAGTTGGCCATTATTTTGTTGAAACATATAGGAGCATGTGTTGGATTATATTGGCCAGATTGTAAGGGAAGTCCCTACAGTGATTGTCCAGACCGACTCAAGACTAGTGTGTTTCCCATGCATATACTCTGTTGGAGTGCTGACACACAAATCCAGCTTTACTTCAACGTATGGCTGAGGAGATTGTTTAAAGATCGGGTAAAAATGAGCTGGAAGTGTACTGCACTCCGAGCTGGATCCATTATCCTACCGTACCCAACTCCGTGCACTGGAGCACATTTTCACATGATATGTTCATCTTCCTTAAGGGAGAAGTCTCGTCCCCAAAAAGCTTTGCCTTGCCTACCTTTGGGGACATGTGGGGATGAAAAAAAAATATTGTGCTACGCGGCTAGGCCTGACGCCTAGGTTGTGCTTAAAATGTTCATGGAACTTAGTACTCTTGTTCACAGATATCACAATTTCAAATAATCATAAATCACAAAATAATTGCATGTGTTGGCGAGAGCAGTGCTGATTTTCAGTAGTTTTATGCTGATTTTTTGATCAATTAGTTTCGGCTTTGAACCATGGCTTCTTTTTGGTACTTGGAAGACTATGTTTACACCTGCCCAGGGCATGGATTTGTTGCACACGTTGCTTCTGTTTGCCACCAAACCTGTCCCTGGAAGATAAACCTTCAAGGCCATTCCATCGTGTTTTGAGCTGTACTTCATCATGCTTTGTTCGCACCTATCTCTACATTGCTTCACTTCATGATTTTTTTCTCTTGCAAAAGCAACTTCATTGCGTGATTAGTTAGGACACAGAGTTAAGGTCCAAGTACCTTTTGAACCACTGACAAAGCCAATCGACGAGAGCACGGCTTTATAGTAGAGAGAACGTGCTTTGCGCGATTCATGAACTTTGTTTTGTTTAAGAATTATTTTTCTACGTTCACTTTTAATTGTCATACTAGATTAAAAATTTGTACCACAATATATGTCGTTTTTACTTTTCTAAAACACATTCTCTTTATAATACATTTGTATCTTTCCCCTCGTTTCCTATGCACAATACCGTTTTCATTTCTCCTTGAAGTAAATCTTAATTGCTTGCAAGCTACGGGTAACAATCCATCAGATTACCTGGTACTCCACACTTTTAGACATAGTGGCAGATATCTGCATTGTGTTGCTGTGCTGCGCTCAACATGGTACAGTGTCGGGTACTACGTCAGCATCAGCATCAGCACCTCACGCGCAAGGCGCACAGCGCCATTGTTCACGCAGCTTCCTCTGAAACCTGTCGAGCCAGGTAGTTGTCTTCTGAGATGCTTTGCCTGTTCAGCGCGTTCGGCGCATAGGGAGATGCCGTTGTTCCGTCACCGCCGTGCCAGCCGCCGTGCACACGGTTTGCCTTGAGCCGCGAACGGCACACGCAACCTGCCGACTCGGGCGGGCCGCGGCGGCGCCGGTGCTTCTCTTTCGTTCCGGCGCTTCACATGCCGGTCCCCATGTGTGAGTGTGACGTGCAAGGCACATGCACCGACGGATGCTTGGCGAGGGAGCAGAGACACCTGGATACGCTAAGCACCGTTTCGGTGGTAATCACCTCTGCCTAATCACGTGGCAAGCACCAAGCAGAGGGAATTATCCCTTTTCCAGTGAGAAAAATTCCCTGCCTGGTTATTAGTCACTAAGCACCAATGACACGCCATTGATGAACCACCAGAACTCGCCGGATAATCTGAAACAGATCCAAAAATTTAACCCTGCCCTGTGCTTCATCACCATGTAGATACATCTTCCATTCTGTTCTCGATCTATGATCGCATTGTGCATGAAACACCTTTTGTTGGCATTTGATTTTTGGCTGGATAAATTTTCAACAAGTTTTTACAGTACCAAGCAATACCATCAATGTGTTCCAAACAGGCATGGAGTTTCTGTTTTTTTATTGGTCAAATGTCATAGCGCAAGGGTGTTTGTTAGAGTTGACAAATCTAACACCAAAGGATAAATATATCTGTATATATACTACCACTAACAACAGCGGTGCTGGTAATAACTAATTGTACTCCTAATCAGGAATCTTTGATGTATGCCAGGAGTATTCGTCGCAGGCTTGCAGTGTAAGCGTGCCAGCGAGGCTGAAACCCAGTGGAACCTCCTCCGCTCCAGCTGGTGATCAGATCGCCGGTGCCGGGAACCCCACGAACCAACTTGGTCGCGTCCCATCACCCAACCACTTCGTCCCCTTCCTCTTCCTCCTCCCTCCGACCTCCATCCATTATATATACGCGGCCGCCGGCACCGGCGCCAGCCATGTCATCAGCCGAGCCGGCGCGTCCCGCAGGCCCAGACGACTCACCATTCGCCGGCAACAACCACCACAACAACGAGTGCCAGTTTTGCGAGATGACGCGGCAGCACCACCCGCAGTGCGCGCGGCGGCTGCCGAAGCGGATCATCCTGGTCCGGCACGGCGAGAGCCAGGGCAACCTGGACATGTCCGCGTACACCACGACGCCGGACTACCGCATCCCGCTCACGCCGCTGGGCGCGCAGCAGGCGCGCGCGGCGGGCGAAGGCATCCGCGACGTCGTGGCGGCCGGCGGCGACGCCAGCAACTGGAAGGTATACTTCTACGTGTCGCCGTACGCGCGCACCCGCGCCACGCTCAGGGAGATCGGCCGCGCGTTCCCGCGCGACCGCGTCATCGGCGTCCGCGAGGAGTGCCGCGTCCGCGAGCAGGACTTCGGGAACTTCCAGGTCGAGGAGCGGATGCGCGCCGTCAAGGAGACGCGCCAGCGGTTCGGACGGTTCTTCTTCCGGTTCCCCGAGGGCGAGTCCGCCGCGGACGTCTTCGACCGCGTCGCCAGTAAGCCTCCTCCCCTCACCTCACCTCACCTCGCCCCATCTATCCCCTCCATCTCATGCATCCATTCATCATTCGTCCTCTGGACACCCGTCCCCTGATCTGAGCTCTGAAAATCTGCTTACCCACCTGCCTTAGGTTTCTTGGAGTCACTCTGGCGCGACATCGACATGGGGCGGCTGGAGCAGGACGCGAGCTGCGAGACGAACCTGGTGATCGTGTCGCACGGGCTCACCTCGCGCGTGTTCCTCATGAAATGGTTCAAGTGGACGGTCGACCAGTTCGAGCGCCTCAACAACTTCGACAACTGCGAGTCCAGAGTCATGCAGCTCGGCCCGGGCGGCGAGTACTCGCTCCTCATCCACCACACCAAGGAGGAGCTCGAGAGCTGGGGCATGTCGCCCGAGATGATCGCCGACCAGCAGTGGCGCGCCTCCGCCAACCGCCGCAGCTGGTCCGAGGAGTGCTCCTCGCTCATCGACGCCTTCTTCGAGGAGCCCAAGGATTCGGAGTCGTCGGAGGATAGCGAGGACGACGTGCAGGAGAACGGCAAGACCAAGTCGTTGGAGTGATTGGCATGTGCTTAACCTTACAGACTCATCAAAATTCTTTCGATTTGATATGGAATCGTGTAATTATTGGGTTTTGCTTGTTCAATTTGTAACCTGTTCATAGTTGATAGGCGCTGGAATACTCCTATGATTTGGGAGGAATTCAGCGTGGAGGATTCAGCCTCATCTTACATGACTAGTTCAACTGACAATGCCAAACATAATGGTTGCCGTCTGAATTCGAGATTGCTTCTCTTAATCTCACCTTGTTTAGTTGTGCCTTCAAGCAAATTCCTTTCAACACAGGTCTGCAGTCTGCACTTTCACTTCCAGAGTATGGAGGAATGCTTATCACCTGCTTTCTGATTGGCAGTAGCCTTTCTTTCCACGACTGCAACATTAGACATTATCGGTCACTTTCCGGGTCCCCCCCCCCCCCCCCCCCCTTTATTGGCCAGCTCCAGATCATTTAGGAACTCTTATCATCGGCGCATTGACCATAACTAGGTTTTCTTTGCAATTGCCGAAACATTGGACAGTACTGTACAACTTCTAGTCTCCTGGATCTCTACCACATGCACGTCGCCAGCGGAGGCACACCTGGAGGACTTGGGCTTCTTATTTTCTTTTCTGAGGCACTATAAAAGCGACTCCATCTATCTCGATTTATAAATTGTTTTAAAGTTGGACACGTGAATTAAGAAGAGCGAAAAAATTGAGATGGATTAAAAAAAAACAGAGATAAAAAAATATTATAAAAAATAAAATATATTGAGAAGTGAGAAAGAGGGAGTAAAAAATGGTTCCTTCTCTCCTCAGTTGAAAAGGAGCGGAGCAGAGGAACGGAGAAGATGTCGTCTCTGCGTACTGATAGGCACCAGGTTTTCTCTGGAACTGACGATACAGGGGACGCCAGTTCAGACTGTTTGAGTTTGTCTCTGGAATCGGCAAGGTTATTTAGACAGAGCAGTTCAGGCTGAACTCCTGTTGCTCATACATGAACTCGACACTGATCGCCCATCCTGGAACGGATTTGGTACTATGTGTTTCGGGTGGCGTCCGCGTTGGGTCGTGCTAAGCGACCGGCGGCGGACGGCGACTCTGTTCACGCGCGCGGCGTGATCCGAATCCCCAGGTGCCGCCGTGCCGGAGCCGGAGAACGAGGGCTGCAGTCTGCAGAGTATGTTGGGAACCCTGTCGCCTGTATGGATCATCCATGTAAAACAAGTCTTGGTTCGCTATAGGCTGTGTGGGAGCAGTGGGCTGTAGGTTTGTACCAGGCTGGACGCCACTTGATAAGCAATTGCTTGCGCTTGGATGGATAGCACATAGTATTGGACATGACTCTGATAATGAATCATCTCCAAACTGAAACCGAAGAGGCGCACGAAAAATCTCAAGCACGGAAGAGTGGGCAATTGCTTTGAGACTGTGACTAACACGTGGAGAGAAGGGAGGCGGGGTCCTACAGATAATCGAAGGACTCGGGTCCTGCGCAATTTTCTCCCGTCTGTACATTCCCCTGGGTTGTACATAACTAGCCAACGTAGTAACATGCCCCTGGGACCTGACAGAGAGGCAACACTAGACTACTAGAACAATGTTTTTGAGTTGGAGACTCAGCAAGTGTGCTCTTACGGGACAAAAAAAAAATCTAGGACAAAATGAATGAGTTTGGCATTTTTTTTTTTTTTTGCTCTTATAAATTAGACCAAGAACCATAAATGTTGAAATCAGTTCAGAAAAAGCCTTAAGCTTTTTATATATACTGAATACGGATAAGCTTTATTTACGCTTGTTTCATCTGCCGAGCTTGCGTTCGGAAGAGATTGAGGTCACGCTCGACCAGTACAGGGAAGAAGGGATCGATGCCTCAAATTTCCTTTTTCATGAAGACCGACTCAAATATTCTAGATGCTTCTTTTATTAAAAAAAAAAAAGGAAATCTGCAAGATGCCTCGCGAGGTTAAGGTGGCACCTATCTATGCGATGGTATTTATAATTTGTGATGCCGGTGAGGCATTAAGTTGGCTAAATGATACTCAAATTAAATCAGATGCTTTTTTTTATATGTAATTGAGCTGACATTAGCAGAGATTTTAGGGCCAAACTCAGGGAACCCCTTGTCAGGAGAGGTGCAATTAGCACAAACTAGCTCACTAATACCTGTCCAGTTTCTTCGATCCCTTACAAAAGGTCAAATTAATCAGCGGTGCAAATGCTATGTACTCTCTCCGTTTTCAAATTGTTAAAGGATAAACTGAAGCAGTTGTCCTAACTATAGCAATATAAGAACAAAGGGAGTAGAGTACTATAGTAAAGCTGTGGCAGGTGTCCCAACTAGTGCAACAAATTTCAAACCATCTATATGTATGCACCGATAAAAATATCCTAGGAATCATTAAGATATTAGCAAGTTCCTCGATCAGTTAGGATATTTCAGACTGTCCACACCTCCAGCATGTGAGATGCGATCTCCTGCATCATTATCAATCACTAGCAAGTAAGGACAATAAATTCTGTTACATGTTAGATCAAATTAAAGTGAAAAGTGCATTCAGAATTTGTTCCGAGTGTCCTGTTTACTCCACGTATACCTGCTTTAGGACACGACTGAACATACCCTTCCTGAAAAAAACATTCCAAAGTTCAATGAAGGCTCCACATGTTGATTTTCTTTTACCATAGATAACCCAGGACGACGATATAAAAGTATTTTAGTATGAAAAAATATCATGTCCTGTTATATATGTCATAGTCTTCATACAGCAAGGCATCAAGCAGCAGGTGCTAATAACACACAGGGCACATTATATATGCAGTACTAGTAGAGTAGCAGCGAAGCAGGCATGAGGCACATCATAACTAAAGCAGTATTATACATGTAATCTGGTCCTAATAATTCCACAACATAACACCATACCATGAACCCCGTCATTGAGCTTTTGGACTCATATGATCATATCTATTCTCATACTAACTCTTCAGGATGAACTTACAGCTGCTTCTGAACATACTGGTGTGTGTCATCCCCTTGATTAAACTGCTGCTTCTTCCTGTCGATGTAGCTGTCGATGTCTTGTGCTGACAGCATCCTTTCAATCCTCCTCTTGCAGGGATCGACAAGATAAGCAGCAGGCCTCTCCTTCACCGTACGTGTCACCATCTTGGGGTTGTTAGCATAAACCATTGGTCGAGTGACCAGGTTGTAGACAGGCTCGATCTTCTTGACCTTCTGCACCTGCAGTTCAGCTTCCGGCACCGGATACTTCTGTGTGGTAAACATGGTGTGTTTGCTGTGGTCTGTTGCAAGAGAGGAGATGAGACTAGGTGAATGTGTTCTTGGTGAGTTGATTGCTTGGCTTCCATGGTACAGGTGCTGGCTCCCTCCTTTTATAGGCCCTGGAAGCTGGTAGCTAGCTAGCAGTGTTGGTTCTCGGTGGGCGACATTAGGCTTGACAATTGGCATTATTGTAGGGAGGAGCCTACAACGAATCAACGATATTCTTAAATTGCAGCACATAGAGAGTGAGCTTCTTGGAAGAAGATAGATGTGTCTCAGTGGGCCAGCGTCCCGATTCTTCTTTTAGTCTGAACACAGCTAAGGAGTCAAGGATCATGATATAAAGTTCTGAATAATCCATTTTTTATGTCAAAAACACCTGTTCCTGGCAATTTGCTGTCAGGCCAACAACAGTGAAAGCAGCACATCACCAACGTACGGCGCATCTGCAACAAAAACGTGGTGCCAATTGGCACAAGGAAGGAATCCAATTAAGTGCAAACATTACAAGATTAGCAGACATTTATCTTTACTATTGGGTAGGTAGATAAACTATGAAACCCTTTTTTTGATTCATTTTTGAACACGATCGACTAATTAATTGCATGCGCTTAATGCCAGATTCTTGTTAGTGGAGTTCTAACCCCTCAAATATTTGCCACATGCGTGGTTACCAAGTACTAACATCGACCAGGTGCTGACACTTATGGGTGACAAGTGTAGACATATAAAATCTTCCGGAAACGAATCAGCTCAAAGGGGCCATTTTTTGTTGCGGAGCATTAGATGCGTTCCTGACTCCAGAGGGCAAGACTTGGACTAGCAATAGTCTACCCTCCCTCATTCATATAGAGGACAGTAAGTCGGGCCTCCTGTATATTTCTCGTCAGTCGGTTGGGCTGCCAACAATCACCGTTATCAAATTTATATGGTGTGCTGACACTTTTTACAATTATAATGATGTGAGCTAGGTAGCCCTCGGCCTTTTCCGTGTGTTTCTGATTCGAGGCCTCTTCTGATTGCTGTAGTGCCGTGCCCGGACTCCTAGCAATTTCTTTGTTTGTTGCTTGTATATCAGATCTAACCCATTAGAGAGGAAAAATATCCTGCATGGTGGACATGTGCGCTAGAGAGTTGCTTGCTAGAGTTGAACAGAATCACCAAGATCGTGTACAAATAGGACTTATATAGACTACTTTTTAAATTAATATCATCGTTAACTTTTATTTTAAATTTTGATCATTAGTCTTATTTAAAAAATTAGTTCAAATATGAAAAATTATAAGTTGTGATTCAAATAACTTTAATAATAAAATAAATTATAATAAACTATATAATATTTATAAAACTTTTTTAAATAAGACGAATAATCAAAGTTGAAATAAAAAGTCAACGATGACATCAATTTAAAAACGGAAAGAGTATATATATACATTTCTCTAAGATGAAGGCTGTCGTAGATTACAAGGCCCTGGGCGGCCACCCTGCTTGCCCTGGTCCCTAGACTGGTGCCCAGGGCAGCAGGTAATAATTCGGTGTTAACAGAAAGCTCTGGTCTCAAAGACATTGGCTTAAGGGAATTTCTACAGCATGGTAGTTGCACCCTGTGGAAATGGAATATTGAGTTTTCCTTAGACTAAATCACCTCATCGATGGGACAGGTGCATGCGTGTTGCGCGTTTCGCACTACAGACTACTAGAGGCTAAACTGTTTTGAATACTTGGTGGATGCATGAATAAGCATCAAAGGTGTCATGACAATTGTAAGGAAGGGTAACAGCAGATGCAGCATAGAACTGGCAGCAAACCAGATAGAGATGTTGGTCGGATTGAAATCATACTAAGAATGAAAAATATTAATCCAATATAAAAGATCTCGTAGCACAGCGCAATACAACACAACAACCGCAAACAGAGCCTTAGGCTACACTAAACATACTGCATGCATAAAAGAGGGAATACAATCAGAAATGATGGAATTCCACTGAACAGTGGCGTTGAAAATAACTCTTGCAAAGTGCATCTCTATTTTAATCGAATGTGTGACAGGAGTTGCTTAATTACTTGATGCAGTTGATAAACTATTTGTTTGATTATGTGCGCGGTATTGTGAAAGTGGTCTCAGATTCACCTATGTCATATTGCTCGACCGTCATTTTGGCAGTCCAGTTGGTAAAGATCGTGCTGTGCGCGCCCTATCGGGCTAGTATATATTGAATCTATATATATGTCACTGCTACCCAAATAGTTTGGTAGCAGAATCAAGAGTAGATAACAATACAATAATTACCACGATTAGCATGCGATGGTGACTATACATTTAATTAATCCATGTTATAAAGTACAATAGATACAATGATCTTGCAAATGGTGCTGTTATATTAGTCGCAGAGCCAGCTGTCCAGTAACTTGACAGATAAATTGGCATTTCTTTCACTAACACTAGAATAAAGAAAAGAGGAAAAGGGAAGCAGATGCTCCTTCGTTAATCTTTGTGTAGCTGTTCTACAACAATGCAAAGTTAAAGTACTGCGTATGGTTCTAAAAGCAGTAAGAACAAAATGTTAGTGGAACCATTGACCTTGACTGACTTCAACCCCTATTTGGCCACAAGTTTAATTAGAATGCAAATGCTAGTGTTGAATTCCTCCAAAGTTTATTTCCACTCAAGTACAAAGAAATTATTGCCCCTTTTTTTGGTCCAGAATCTGATTGAAGATCATGGAATTTCACTGGTAATAATGGCTATTACCAGCCTGATGATTTGAATTTGTTAAGCAAGATAACTCAATGCTTTTCAAGGCTACAGGAATCATAACAGAAACTTAAGTGAGAGCCGGAAATGGAACTTCAACTGCTTCACTCCCTACTATTTCATCGCAATTTCCTCCGGGATGAAAATGTTATGTTTACAAGTAGCAGGAGGAAAAATCTGTTGGTCAGCACTTGCAAACAGAAAAGATTGGTTGTCCTCTTTAACTAGTCCTTTTGAAAAAGGTCCTTCTCTTTATCTCGAATATACAGGAGCTCTGTGCATCATTGCACTAAGAAGAAAAAAGGTCCTCTCGACACAGAGGACTTAATTTCACCTTTGAACCAAGGTCTTTCTCTCAACAGAGAGTATTTAAGTTCATCATTTGAACCATCCTGCAGCACTTGTAAAGATCTTTGGATTAACTTCTTGTAAAGATTATTAAGTGACCCAGCCCCAGTTTAGATTCTTTAGATTGTACACATCACTAGGACATGAGGGCCTATATACAGCATTATCAGTCAGAACCTAATGGAACAGGTACTTGCTTGATTACAAGTGAAGAGAATTCATAAAATTTGTAATTGAGATGACATTAGCAGAGATTTTATGACCAACTCAGGGAATTCCATGTAAGGAGGTGCAATCAGCACAAATTGGATCAGTAGTATCTATTCTGTTTCGATCCCTCACAAAAGGTCCAATCAGCAGCGCAATGATACCTTTCCTCAAAAAATAAAATTCAAAAAGTTCAATGAAGGCTCCACGCACGGAATTTCTGTTACCATAGATAACCCAAGACAATGATATAAAAATATTTCAGTATGAAAAATTTCATGTCATGTATATATGTCATAGTCTTCATATATTAAGGAAGCAGGCAGGTACTAATCGACACACATGGCCCATTATATATGCAGTACTAGCAGAAAGCAGGCACATCGCACAACTAAAGCAGCATTATTATACATGTCATCTGGTGCTAATAATTCCATAACATAACACTAGACCAGGAACACCATCGTTTAGCTTTTGGACTCGTATCTATTCTCGTACTAACACTTCATGATGAACTTAAATCTACTTCTGAATCGCCCCATGATTAAACTGCTCCTTCTTGTTCTCGATGTAGCGCCGGACGTCTTCTGCGGACAACACCCTTTCGATCCTCCTCTTGCAGGGGGAGACAACATAAGCCGCCGGCCTCTCCTTCACCGTAGGGGTCACCATCTTGGGGACATTGGCATACACCATAGGTCGAGTGACCAGGTTGTCGACAGGCTCAATCTTCTTGACCTTCTGCAGCTTCACTTCAGTTTCGGGCACCGGATACTTCTGTGTGGTAAACATGGTGTGTTTGCTGTGGCCTTTCGCAAGAGAGGGGAGTAGCAGGTGAATGTGTTCTTGGTGAGATGGTTGCTTGGCTTCCATGGTGCTGGTGTTCGTCCCCTCCTTTTATAGGTCCCAGGAGTTAGTAGCTAAGGCAGCAGCGTGGCTTCTCGTTTGATGCCTCAGGTGATCAGTGGGCGACATAATGCTTGACAATTGGCATTATTGTAGGGAGAAGCCTACAACGAATCAACGATATTCTTAAATTGCACCACATAGAGAGTGAGTTTCTTGGAAGATGATAGAAGTGTCTCAACAGCGGGGCGGTATTCTGATTCTTCTGCTAGCCTGAACACCCCTATGGAGTCAAGGATCATGATATGATTCTTAGAAGATTTGATGATCCAGCAAAAATATGTAACAGTTTGAATTGAAAATTTGGTTCATGTTCACTAACACACAGAGATCATATCTTAATTTGCAGTAAATGACATGATAAAATATGAGTACACAAGGGTGGATCACCCACATATCTATATCATAAAATATAGAGTCCTTTTAGGGTAGACAACAATGTGATGATTAAAACATGAATTCGATCTCCACCGTTCATTTATATACAGAAATAAATTAATATTAGTCGACAACATGTCTCTGATTACCGCCATCACTCGCCAAAACTCACTAATTATTTTCCAAATTAAATCATGTAGTAATTAATAATTATTAAAGAACTTTTACCTACTAGGAGGTAAAAAGAACAATTAAAACCTCAAGATCAACGTAAATAAATAATTTTTATGTGATCAGGAACTACTATTCCTCGGCAATTTGCTGTCAGGCCCACAACAATGAAAGCAGCATATGACCAACATATGGCCTATCTGCAACAGAAACATGGTGCCAAAAGAAAGGAATCCAATCAAGTGCAATCATGACAAGATTAGCATGAGATTTATCTTTACTTGTAGTTAGGAAGATAAACTACAAAACCTTTTCTTTATTTGGTTTGAACACGACTGACTAATCCTAATACCAGAATCTTGTTAGTGGAGTTCTATCTTTTTCAAATATTTGCCACATGCGTGGTTGCCAAGTAACATCGATTAGGTGCTGACACTTAGACATATAAAATCTGCCGCCAATGAATCAGCTCAGCGGGGTCTTCTTTTGTTGTGGAGCATCAGATGCATTCTAAGAGGGCAAGACTTGGACTAGCAATAGTCTAGCCTCCCTCATTCAAATTGAGTACAGTAGGCAACATAAAAATCAGAGTGATAACCATACCGATCTTGAGTTTTTTGTGCCTTGAGGCAAATCTATAAGTCCCCCCTGGGGTATATTTCTAGGCGATCAACTGCATTGCCAATGACTATTATAAAATTTATATGGTGTGCTGACACTGTTTACAGTTAGATTCACACGAGGAGGTGACCTACGTAGCCTTCGGCCTTTCCGTGTGTTTCTGACTGCCGTAGTGTGAATGGACTCCTAACAATTTCTATGTTTGTTGCTTGTATAGCAGATATGGTCTATTAGATAATAAAAGCATCCTACATGGTGGGCATGCGGACCAGAGAATTGCTTGCTAGAGGTGGAACGGGCCACCAAGATCATGTACAAATAGGACTTATAGACTGTATGTATATACATGTTCCATGGTGAGGGGCACTAGGCAGCCATCCTGCCTGCCCTCCCCTCCTGGCTGGCCCTAGCCTAGACCGGTGCCCAGGGTAGTAGGTGTTTCGTTGGAATATATATGCTTTTCGTAATAATTCGGTGCATTGACAGAAAGCTCTGGTCTCGGTGGCAGATTGGCTTTAGGAAATATCTATAGCTTGATAGTTGCACTCTAGAAACGGAATATTACCCTTTTTTCTCAGAATAGAGCAATACTTTGTAGGTGTCTACGGTTTAGTCTTATTTTCGACCTAATGCGTTGAAATGAATCTAGTCACGGTGTTCACACTGGAAAACACCAGTAGAGGCTGGTCACTGTGAGAATCACCTCGCCGATGGGACGGGAGCAGGCGTGTTGCGCGTTTCGCACTACAGGATAAAGGCTAAATTATCTTGATAAACTAATGATGCAGGAATAAGCATATCTCGAAGGTGAGAATGGATTGATGAAGCTGCATGCAGAGACCTAATCTGACTTAGGGACGCTGCACTCACGCTTGTCATGACAGTTGCAAGGAAGGGTAACAGCAGATGCAGCGTAGAACTGATAGCAAACCGGATAGAGATGTTGATCAGATTGAAATCATGCTAACAATGAAAGATATTAATCCAATGTAAAAGATCCCTTACGTAGCGCAGCGCAACACAACACAGCAACCGCAAACAGAGCCTTAAGCTACACTACATATACTGCATGCATAAAAGAGGGAATACAATCAGAAATGATGGAATTCCACTGAGCAGTGGTTTCAACAACTTGCAAAGCGCATGTCTATTTTAATCGAATGTGTGACAGGAGTTGCTTAAGTACTTGATGTAGTTGATAAACTATTACTTTGATGATGTGCGTAGATTGTGAAAGTGGTCTCATATTCACCTCTGTCGCATTGATAGTCACTTTAGCAGTCGAGTTGGCGCAAAGATCGCGCAAATGCATGCACTATAGCAGGCTAGTATCGAATCTATATATATCCTTGCTACCGAAATAGTTTGGTAGTAGAATCAAGATTAGATAAAAATACAATATTTGCCACGATTAGCACGCGACGGTGACTATACATCTAATCAATCCATGTTATAAAGTACTACAAGAGATACCATCAACTTGCAAATTTGCTGTTTAGTCGCGGCGACAGCTGAAAGGGAAGCAGATGCTCCTGCTTAGCTTTATGTAGCTGCTCTACAACTACAACAATGCAAAGGTAAAGTATTACGGTTTGGAAAGCAGTAAGAACAAAATGGTAGTACTACGGTTTGGAAAGCAGTAAGAACAAAATGGTACTGGAACCATTGACTTTGACTGACTTCAACCCCTATGTGGCCACCAGTTCAATTAGAATATGAATGCTAGCTAGTGTTGAATTCCTATAAAGTTTATTTCGTCTCGAGTACAAAGAAATTATTGCCCCTTTTTTGGTCCAGAATCTGATTGAAGGTCATGAAATTTCACTGGTAATAATGGCTAGCAGCTTGATGATTTCACATGTTAAGCAAGTTAAATTGAATGCTTTTCAAGACTACAAGAATCATGACAGAAATCAGTGAGAACCGGTAACGGAATCACCGACTTGACCTGCTTCACTCCCTATTATTTCATCTTCCTTTGGGATGAATTAATATTGTTTAAAAGTAGCAGCATGCAGGCAATACCTGTTGGTCCGTTGCAACAGAAAAGAAAGGCCATCCTCCTTAACTAGTCCTTAGTGCAAAAGGTCCTCTCTTTTTTTTTTCTCTCAAATATCCAGGAGCTCTGCACATCACCGCGCTAAGAAGAAAAAAGTCCTCTCAACAGAGAGAATTTAGGTTCAGATTCGAACCAAGGTCCTCTCAAAAGAGAGGATTTAAGTTCATCATTTGAACCATCCTGCAGCAATTGTAAAGATCTTTGGATCGACTTCGTGGAAAGATTATCAGGTGACCCAGTCCCAGTTTAGGTATTTTAGATTGCACAGATCACTAGTACTGAGCCTACAGCATTACTCCCTCCTCTCCAATATATAAGCATTTTTGAGTTTGATCAAAGTCAAATCCTTATAACTTTGACTAATAATATCTACAAAAAAGTAAATTGTTTTAAATGTGATCATCTATATATTGTGATAGTTAGCTTTATGAAGAGTCTATTGATATAATTCATTATGTTGAAACTTTAGTTTGGTCAAAGTCAAATCCTTATAACTTTGACTAATAATATCTATAAAAAATAAATTATTTTAAATGTGATAATCTATCTATTGTGATAATTAGCTTGTGAAGAGTCTATTGATATAATTCATATATGTTGAAACTTTGTAAATTTTATATTATTGATGATAAAAATTGAGAATGATTGACTTCGACCAGACTAAAAAATGCTTACACTTTAGAACAGAGAGTAGTATTAGTCAGCACATATTGGAAGAGGTACTTGCTTGATTACAAGTGAAGAGCTCATAGAATTTTTTTCCAAGTGTCTTATCCCTGCTTTTGGGAAACAAGCTAACATTTCTCCACAAAAATATCAAAAAGTCTATATGGAGTTTCATCATCAGCTACCACAGCTAATTGTAGGTCATTGATAAGGCTTTCAGAATTCAAGTTTAAGAGAAAGCTATAAGAAATAAATAGCTGATGATAGATTATCATAGAGCAAGCAGCTAATCTTTACATAAGCGGCCTTATGTGTAACTAAAAAATGCCACAGAAGTCATGCTATACTCTTCAACATAGATAGAATCTTATTTTGCTGAATAACTTAACTGAACAACACAACTCCTCACAAAACTAACTTAATATATGTTTATGGCTGAATAAACTGCTGCTTCTTCCATGCGATGTAGTCATCTATGTTTGCTGACACCACACTCTTAAATGGGACCATGAACACCTTCTTCCTGCCTGAGATGGCAACATCATCAGCCGGTTTTGCAGTCACTGTCATCGTCTTTGGGTTCTCATGGAAGAGCTGCTAATTGGGCCGTAGACAGGATCAATCTTCTCCGCTTTCTGCACTCTCACCTCAACTTCAGCCACCGAATGGTTCTTGAGGCGAAACATGGAGTTTTTGCTAGTTTGACACAAGAGAGGAGGCTAGTTAGTTGGATTTGTTGTTGCTGGGCTTGGTTGCCTTTCAATGTTGAAGATGATGGCTTAAAGTTATAAATTGTCCTCAGTAGGTGCAGACACTCTTATATTAACTTTGTATATATGAAAGTTGATAACTAAAGATTCCTAGAAATAAAAAAAGGTGCATGTGTTCCACGTGATTCAACAAAGAATAACCCATTCTATTATATTTCAGCACTCCTAAGGAAATAAGCTGATGAAAAATTATTATATGTTAGGTGCCCAAAATTATGTTTCAGCGAAAAAATCTGGTATCATTTTTCATATATATTTCATGAAACACAAAATTATGAAAAAATTAAAAAGTAATGCTAAGATCTCATTCTTCTCCCTAACAATTTGTCCAGTGGTCAGCAAAAGTTACACATCACTAACCTAAAACAAATCATTTAGGCCTCCTTTGGAATGCGGGAATATTTTTTTCCGCTTCTTGCATTATTCTGTGAAATTGAACTGATTCCTGTAAAATTTCTATGAGATTCCTGTGAAATTTCTGTGTTTCAAAGGAGGCCTTAGGCTCCGTTTGGAACGGAGGAAAATTTTTTGTTCTTGCGTTTTTTTCATGTCAAATTAAATTGATTCCTGTAAAATTTCTACAAAATTCCTGTGAAATTCCTGCATTCCAAACGGGGCCTTATTAATCAAACCCGGTCCTTGGTGCATATCAACAAGGAAAAGTAAATCAATTATTCCAATTACTGTGATGCTTAAATTTTAGTGGAGAAATAATTAACTTTGCTGTAGAACTATGGATAGATCTTGAAACACTTTTTGTTTTGTCTCAACTTGCATGGCTCTAATTTTTGATTCATTTTAGTGGAGTCATCGTCACCAAGCTTTAGTGACCAACACGTTTTCTTAGGGCATGTTTGGATCTGGTCGACTAATTATTAGTCCTGATTAATAATTAGTCGACTAGTTATTAGTTGATCAATTATTAGTCTGTTGCCTGTTTAGAGGTAGGACTAATTGTTAGTCCATTCTCCAATGGAATGTCTGTTTTGCCCTGACTAATTTTTAGTCCGCGCCTGTTTGATCCGTGCCGAGTTAGTTTACGAGAAAAAAATTCAAGGCTATTTTAGGTATTTTACAGTACATACAAATTGTTAGTCCCTAGTGGTCCCGTGGATTGACTAATTGGAAAACAATTAGTTTGTGGATGAACTAAAAATTAGTTTTCTATTAGTCCGTCCGTTCGGGAGAAAATAACTAATTTTTAGTCGGCAAACAATTAATCAGTCGAATCCAAACAGTCTCTTACTAAAACTCATCAATAGTGCCCAGGTTTTTTTTTAATGTTGATACACACCTTTAGTGACCAATGTGTACACTCATTGGTTGCTAAATACTTTGATATACACCTTTAGTGACCAAAGTGTACACTCATTGGTTGCTATATACTTATAAGTACCAATGATGCCTTAGTTACTATATAGATTTCGTAACTAATACATATAATTATTGGTCACTATATACATATAGTGACAATGTTATAACCACTAAAATATGACCAAGTTTAATTGGTGACAAATAAAAGTAGTGATTAATATTATGTATATAGCGACCAAAGTACCTTGGTGACTAATTATTATTTTTCTTGTAGTGAGATGTAAAGCCTCAAATATATTGCATATCTACTCGCATTGCTAATGTGGAGTAAGTCATGACGCTTATACATGCTAACACCTAAGTTTTGTCTGCTCAAGTGTGGTCCAATTAACCAGGGAATATTGTATGCTAACTTAGAACTCAATTGCACTCACAAGTTCATATAATTAGTACCACCATCGCATAAGCATCTTATCTTCTGAGCACCTGGTACTTTTTTATTTTTTTTATACAAAAACTTTATATATGTCCTAGCATGCTCTAATGGTTGTAGTTTTATGAAATAGGATTAAAAGTTTATAATTTTGTGTTACGATGGCGCAAATAGTTGTAAAATTTGAAATATATGTTTTTAGTCCCCTTGAGCTCTGAATATTAATGGCACAATTTCTTCTATGCTTATGAGAATTTAATTCTCGTAGTCACAGAAGACTTTCAAATGCATGTTTTCACTTACACCAGCAATAAAAAATCCCTTTCTCTCAGGCAAGTTGCAACTAAGGCAAGCCAAAGAAAAAAAAAAACTAGTTTTCACTTCCTCAGAAATAAACAGACTTGTGGTCTGTTGCTCTTACAGCTCCCGTGTTTCAAACTTTAGAGTGCACAAAGACATGGACTAGCCTGCCTCACTGAAGCTGAGGAAAGCACTAGGCAACTCCAAGTCCAAGTAATAGCCAGGGCAATAGGCATTTTGTAGGAAGATATTTTTTTTTCGCGGTCCGAAGACATGCATATATATTATTGGTGATACTTTTTCAGAAAGCTTGATCTTGGCTTTACGAAGCATACAGTACTTGGTAGTTGCATTGTATTCCTTCGAAGAAGAATATCAGTAGGTGCCCTTGGCTGATCTCCTAGTTTTTAGGAAATTACTAACAAGTGTTGTTGTTTCTTTTCTTTTCTTTTATTTTATTTTGAAATTATTCTTTTCCTATGGTAATGGCTAGATCTTCGTGGTGCATAAACTATATATGTTCCATTAATTTACCTGATCTTTATTTTGCACATACTGCGACAGTTGACAGGTACCCATATTTGCTACACAAGCTAAGCGAGGAGAGACCAGGTACATACAGAGACTTCCCCACACACACACACACACACACTCACAAACACATCACATCCTTACTAGCTAATCGGTTATTACGTTCATGCAGATATCCTTATTACGTTCATGCTGGCAGTCGCACACGCATATATATCACAGGCGATCGATCGAGGACACCATGCATCTTCTCCTGATCGACAGACGCACGACAGTTTCTAATAATCAGTTGTGTGCAATCGGCACGTTGACGAAGCCGTCGGCACCTTCGTCGACGTCGCCCACCCGGACCACCTGGACGGTGAGGCTCCTGGCGCCCATCCTGGCCGTCGCCGTCGCCGGCGGCCCGGCGACGGCGTTGTACGCCTCGATCCCCTCCATCTTCCGCACCCTGACCACGCTCTCCACCGGGAGCTCGCCGCTCGCACTCGCAGCAGTGCTGCTGTTCGTAGCGGGGCCCGCCGCCGCCTTGTTGGCGCCCCAGCGGAACATTTTTAATTGGATCTTGTTGGTTTATTCTTTGGTTGGTGGTGAATCAGTAAATGGTGATCGGTCGGTCTAGGCCGGATGATTGGGTGTGGTTTAGTGGTTACTCTGGGCTTGGTTTGTCGTCGCCATTTATAGGCAGCTAGCTAGGTCTCTCTCTCTCTCTCTCTCTCTCTCTCTCTCGATTCTGAGTGTGCGAGAGAATCCAGCCACTCACAAGCTTCACTGCCAGGAGTGCAGTTCGACCCAATTTTTTGGATGCACAGGCCTGAGTGATGGTCTGATAGATGCTGTCTAATTATTAAGATATTTTAGGATAGATCTTTCTTCAGCATCTTGGCAGATAGATGAAACACAGCATCGATCACATGTGTAACACACAAACACATCATTACTCACGAATGTGAATCGGGTACTGAAAGTAAAAGGTGAAGACGACGTCTCAGCCAGAGTTGCAGCCGTCCTAGCAGAGCACGTAGCCTGGAGCATTTGAATACTAGATTCGTAGGCAGCGCTATTTGATCGAGGAGAATTCGGGCTCGTTAGTGCTTTAGGGTTTATCATATAGTACGTGGCCAATCTGACATCTCGCAGTACACGACTATGAGTATATTTGGATTCATAATAATTCATATTATATAATCTGTAGTGGATCCAAATAGAATAAACAGAGGTGGAGACAGAATCGGTGCTGCAACACCTTTCTTATGCCCATTTTAACTGTTAAAAATAAATATTAACTAAATATACTTAAATTTTATCAAATTTTACCTAATTTTACTTGTTTTAGCACATGTCCACATGCGAAGCTATATTGGCTCCGCCACTCAAAAGGGCAAATATGCTTTGGCACCAGCATAAAGAGGCTAGAGCGAAATAAATTAAGCGTCAAATCGAAATCAAAAGTTAAAGATGCATGCTATAAATTTAGCTAGGCTACGAACAAAATGTCTGAATAAAGAGAGAATTTTTATGCATTTTTTTATTTAGCAACGGTCCATCAGCCGCATTGTGGCTGGAAAAAGAGTACTCAAATTCAGCAAACATTTCAAAATGCATGCGCACATTGAAGTTAGGTAGGTTTATTCCAAATTATATTCTTTTAGAATTTATAGGTTTTGTGTCCAGCTTCCATTGGTTGTCATCAATGTTCCTGGTCACCTTGATATTAGTTAGCTTTAATTTATCATAATCAGCACGGAGATAGAGCAAATTCAAGGGTGGTGCACGTACTTATATGTGCATAAAATTTTATCAGAGATATACGAGTATGGTGAAAATTTGATAAAAATTATTGGTTTTATTTTTTTAAGTGCATTTGCACTCTGATCTTAATGACAACAATTTAAGAACATAGAAATTAAAAAAAATCCTCCAACCGGTGGTTGAAAATGATGCCGCTGAAGTTGTTAAGAGTAGCTGGCTACACCATGGCAGCCTTAACCGTCAGAGATACGTAGACAAATCCCCTGGAAAAACCCGGTGCAAGTGCTGTGAGATTCTATGGATGTATTTGGTTTACATAATTGTTACTTAATCCAATTATAAAAGTATTTGATTACGATTAGTATCTATTTGTTTGACTCCCAACGTAATCGGATACCACCGTAATGGGATACCAGCCTATACAAAATTGACACACCTCTTTCCCCACCTCAATCAGATTGATTCCGGGTAATAGAAATCAGTCTTCGGCACCGCGCGTTGTCCACGAAGTCGCAGAGCCTCGACAGCGGCCACAGCCAGACCACCGGCGCGACCCCTCACGGAGTTTTGAGCTTTTAAAAAAAGCTACCGTAAAATTTAGATATTAGTTTTTATAATATATATTTAGATTTTTTCACATCAAAAGTTATAAAAGCAGTACTCACTGAAATTTTCAGTTTTTAATTTATTTCTGCAGTAAACATTTCAAAATCGCAAAATCAACTTTTTAGCTTTTAGCTTTTAAAAATCAATTGAGAAGCTGAAACAAAAGCCCTAACACTGACCAAACAAAATCTGTTTTAGTTCATTCCCTCTGTAATAGCAGTGTGTTGCAAATACCATTGCGATTACGTTACAAATTTTGAACCAAACACCACCGTATGTTTCTTACTGCCTCCGTCCCACGGTGAGTGTCGTTTTAGGAAAATTTGTGCCTCCCAATGCACGCTGAAAATTAGTCTCGTGTCCTTCATCAATTCCTCAGCTCCCGTCTCCGTGTCCCTGTCTTCCGACGGAGAAAGCCGCCCGCATCGGCTCTTTCACCACCGTCGCCAACAGCCGGGACGACGTTGCCGGCGGCGGGACTGCGGCCAAGCGGATCCGGACCGCGTGCGCCGCGTTGGTTGAGCCAGGAGTGTGCCCCTAACGCCGCCGCACCGCTGTGTAGGCCCTCGACTTGGGCGGCGGGCGCGAGCCAGAGGCCCAGAGCTCTCTCGGAGACTTGCTCGTCACCTTGCTGCTTGTTGCCAAGGCTGTCGTGTAGCTTTTGCTAGATGCCCATCGCGCACCGCCCGCTTTGCCGCATCTGGCCGGAAGGTGCAACTGTTCCCATCCTCTTTGCAACATTGTGCATCGATTGGAAGAGGAGATCCACGGGAATGGAGGTGAGCAAAGCTCCACTGGTGGTCACTGCATCAAATCTGCATCTGTGCCTTCTCAATCTGTCGATGGAGGAGGTGGGGAGAGAAGCGTAGATCTGATTGGACAAGATCACAGGAGTGGTTCGTAGGAAGAAGAAAGGGGAGAGCGTTCTGCATTTATTGCAGCTCCCCATCTGTTTCTGTGACACTTGTTGCGGGACAAAAATGAGAGGCGACAGTTTGGACGGAGGGAGTAGTTTTTAAGAAATAAAAAAAGTGAAAACGAACGAAGAAAATGAAAAGGCCCAAAACGGCCCGAGCCCAATAAAGCATGTCCTACTGTTTCCCGTCTCCCCTGCAAAGAAATCAGTTGACCGCCGCCGCCGGCTTCGCTGCTCTGCTGCTCCCGTGAAACGCAGCCGGGCTGCCGATGGCGACGCAGGACGCCGCGGAGCTGCTGCTCCACCTGAAGCTCGCCTTCCTCGCCAGGGAGCCGCCCGCCTGCGTCCTCGCTCTCGCCAGGTACGCCTGCGCGGCCATGACCCGCCTGAATCGCTGCGGCCCTCGGAGGTCGCGCAGCCCGCTCCCCGTTGGTCGGTAGGTCAAAATAAAGGCGGGCCGAATTGGTAAGGTAACGGAGAGTACAGCCGCTGGCTTTTGATTTCGGTGCCGGAAGGGCTCCCAGTCCCAGCTGCTATGCCTGTGTAGGCGGTCTCGTCCCGTGCTCTGGGAGACTGGGATGAACTGTCGTAGCTGTAATGGACTAGTGGATATCAAGTGAACCTGCAGGACATGCATTGTTGGAGCTGTTGGATAGCTTACTTTTATTGGTGACCATTTGGTTCTAGCTGCTGCACTTGTAAACAGCAGTTCCGTGGCAACGTTAGGGTGAACTGCAGAGATCGGTTAGCAGGAGACGTAAAAACTCAGCAAACCAATTTTTGGAGGGGAAGGTTGTCACGGGAGCATGAGCCATACATGAATGCATTAGAAGTCCAGAGGAGATATAATTCTTAAATTGAATTTTCTTTTCAGAACTCTAGTTTTTTTTTAATGTTCTTTGTTTTTTTTTTATGCAGAAAAGCTGGGGGAGGAACTATCACGCCCCATGTGCAACACTTCTTTTTGGAGAATTGCACAGGCACTAATGTAAATGTTTTTATTCCCTTCTTATCTCACAAAATTTACTCAGTTGACACGACCAAGATATTTGTATCATTCAAGAAAACCAGCACGTGATTTGCTTGAGAAAATATTTAAATAGTCCTGTACATTTCTTGTTAATCATTGTGTTCACATATTATTTCTTATGGCCTTTTCATTATGATGCAGGTAGAGGGATGCCAAAATTGTACCTATACAACAACTATTCTTAAAAGGATTATATCCGAGCTTGAATTGTCATCAGACGATGTGATTGATGAACTTTATGAGGAATTTGCTCAGCGTATGTTATCAAAAACAGTATGTGGATTTGATTTTGCAATATATTTTGATACTGGATAATCATTTGCACTGTATACTCATATAAATCCGTCATGCAGAAAAATTCATCGCTAAATAAGCCGGATCATATGCATAAACAGATATCTTTTCTTTCTTCTACAAGTGAGTCGTCAATCCACACTTATTCCTCAGAAAAAAATAAGCATTGTAGCATTGTTTAAGATGGTATACACTTGGAACCTTGTTTATACAGATGACAATGTTTCTGCAGGACAAGTAAGCATGGTC